>CANXYC010129708.1:0-21380 GCA_948193065.1 Aleurites moluccanus
GCCTTATGTTTATATTGTTCCCTGATATGGATGATTAGGACCTACATGGTCCAACGTATTTGACTGGAGACTGTATGATTTCTTTTCCTACAGTCCATCCCATTATTTGTCATTTCACACATATGAAACCATATTATATGATAATGTTGTATCTTATTGATGATACTTTATGAACTTGATATTATTCAGTTCTTGATTTTATTCGATTGATATCCTTATTGATATGACCCAAACAGTTTATTGCGATGCATGTGAATTCACTGAGTATCATCTATACTCACTGCTCATTGTTTACCCCTTTCAAGAGAGGATTAGAGTTGCAGAATCCAACCTTCCGTTTCTCTGAGGATTTTGCAACAAATATCTGATGTACATTCCAGATACTTATTTTGTATAACAATTGTTTTTGGTGTTCATAATCTAGCTGCTCCATGGGTATGTACGGGTTAGCTAGGAAATGAACATGTATCTAAATGATGATACTATGATATGGAAAATATATATATGTTATGATTGATATGATCCTGTGGGTATTGATAATACAGTTGATTGGGAATGTATGACAGGTTGTGATTGATAATGAATGAATAGAGATTGTATATATGCATATTGTAATGATAGGACTGATATTGGGTTCTACGGGTGCCGGTCGCCATTGGCATCTCCCGTTCCCTAGGACCGTCGCGGCTCGTGACAACAAAATACAATAACCTTTTCCAATAACTCTATCAATCCAGGTCAGTTATATTTATAACTTAATATCTCTCTATTCTCTTTGAATTTTGCTAAACCCTTTTTTATTCATTTAAAAAACTATATATTTACAACTTTCATGTTTGTCACTTAAGCTTATTCTACTTTTAAGGTCTCCATATAATTAAAATATAGTAGCCTTTTCACTTTACTCTACATCCGAGACAGTCACAGTCTTTACTTAATATCTCTCTCCTCATTTCGAATTTCATAAATTCCTTTTACATAAATATAAATAACACTTATACCTACAACTTTCTTGTTTTTCACTTTTCCAAATTCATTCACAAAATTGTAGCTACAAAGTTCTGTTTCAAAATAAATTCTTGGATTCATCTAAACCCTAATTCATCTTTTTTGTTCTTCCATAATTTAATACTTATAAAATTCAATTAATTCAATCCATTAACCATTCTAACTATAACATTCACAAATTAAATTAAAGAGTTGAGTTTAGAAATTTTACCTTAAATGGAACCTTGCTTCATTTCTCTTCCAAGGACAACCAATCCATCAATTTTTCCTTCATTTCTTTTTTTTCTTTCTATATATCTTTCTTAACTTTAGAGGGTTGATTTCTATATAAGGAAGTTATAAAATATTTTTGCTAGTTTTGTTTTAGGTGATCTATGTCACACCCCAAATTCAGTGGTGCGACGATCCTAGGGCAAGGGTCAGCTTAAGGCCACCATAAACCCGTATAACACTCATATCCTGGATCTCATTCATAAAATATATTCATATCAAATATAGATATCATTACAAATATTCATTCCTATGGTTCATATAATCATAATTCATACATTTATATTTATCATCATATAATTTCCTCTTGTTCCTTAATGATCAAAAGATACATCCCACGTCACTAAGGAACAAGGGCAGCCCAAAATGTAATAGTTCAGACATCAAAATAATATCATCCTCAATATCTAACTACGGAGCTCTAGAGTATACTCCTTATACATATAATATCATAATACAATTCAATGAATATATATATATATATCAAAACAATTACAATGGAGACTTCTTGGAGGAATAAATCAAGAAGCTCGGTCTTCTATATTAATTCCCTCTCGAGCTACACTATCACCTAAAATCCACAGAAGAGGAGTGAGCCTTCAACTTAGTAAGATATGAACATGCAATATAAAAATCAATCCAAAGGAACATGGGTAAGAAAATATCATAAGGTTATGCTTACAAGAACAGAAGTGCTCACAATCGAATAGCACTATTAAATCACATGATAGAACTATAGAATGCATCAGTAGCCTTGCTACCTATCACAACAGAGCGCATCAGTAGTCCTTGTTACCTTATCGCAAATGCATGCTTGGCCAGGCACACGCCTAGAGCTCATGATCCCTCTAGGTGGAACACTGATTAAAACCCTATCAGCTAGGTTCCCAAAGTGCATAATGGACTAATGAATTTACTCTCATTGGAAAGAGAGTTCTATCCATATCATGGGTCATATAGTTGTAATCTCACAAGAAAACATATTGGTCACAAGACCATCAACATATAATATAAATTTAGTCAAGATACAATTTAGTTTCATATGAACTTGGTGCAAGGAAAGATGACTAAGTCATTTACAATATATATATGGTAATCACATGTAAGAACTAGTCATTTGTTTGATAATATCACAGGAATTTCAATTAATAGGTCAGTAATATAATGTCATATAACATGTGAATCATATATGTGGAGTTTAAGAAGGCTTGGACAGTTCATTTCAAAGAAGCAATATGCATATGTAATGTTCATACTTACCTCAAAGCAATTTATCCTCAGTTACTTGCACAGTCAATAAATCTCCTTTAATTCCTTGAGTTCTCTTTTCCTATAACATTTCCCCAAATGCTCAAAACTAGGGTTTCCTCAATCAAGAATATATAATATGATTCTCTATAATTTTAATCATCTTATAGCCTATATTATTATTTCCTAACATCACTTTAATTCATCTCTTAAAGAAAATCTGAAGTTTAAGAACCTATTTGCTATTCATGTCACTATTCATCAAATTCCACAAATTCTGGTATATTGAATATTAATCAAAATTAGTAATCTTAAATACTTATAATTGAGTCTATATACTCATATAGATCTATTCTATCTATCAAAAATTATTAATCTAAAGAGAAAATGAAGTTTGGAGAAAATTACCTTATTTTCCCCAAAACTGAGTTCTTGAAAAAAAATCTGACTTGAAAAGAATGATCATAGTCTTAAATGCACTAACTTAATAATTGAATGCATTAATTTCGAGTATTAATGTATTAAAAATAATTGGGACAGATTTGAGAAATATAGGAGAAGAAATGAGAATGAACGAAGAAAAGAAAAGAAGAAGATATCGTAAAATTAGCTATTACATCTCCTTTTAAAATAGGCTACTCAGCTTCCCACTTCGCCAAACTCATTTCGCATATGCCACTTCGTATATCCCACTTCGCATATGCCACTTCGCATATCCCACTTCGCATATGCCACCCGCACATCCCACTTCGCATATGCCACCTCGCATATGCCACTTCGCATATGCCACTTCGCATATCACACTTCGTATATACCACCTCGTATATCATACTTTGTATATGACACCTTGCATATCCCACTTCGCATATGCCACTTCGCATATGCCACCTTGCATATCCCACTTCGCATATGCCACCTCGCATATCGCACTTCGCATATGCCACTTCGTATATCCCACTTTGCATATGCCATCTCGCATATCCTACTTCGCATATGTCACTTCGCCAATATCCATTTTGGCGAGTTGGAATCCTGCCTCGCTAGCCATCTCGCCACTTCGCACCAAAATGGCTCGCGAGTGAGATAAAGAAGTCCAAATGTCCTGATTCTTTTTCCCAATTAACTTAGACACACAGGGCCACAATTCCATGCTTACCTCTCTAGCTCGATCAGTTTCTAACCATTTTTCAGAAAAATAACAAACATACTCAAATTTCCACATTCTCAGAATACACATCAAACTTACTGCAGGAATTAAAGAATTATACAAGTTCTGATTGAGGAAGCATATCTCCTCACACACACAGAATTTTATAAAATAATTCTATAGATTTATAGAATATATATATAGATCTACAATTCTTATAATTTACTCTTTTAAAGCCACAAAACTGACTCACCAAAATCTTTCCTGCATACCAAAATTTATGAAATTCTCTAAAACATTAATCTATCCACAACATCTCAATAATTAATAATCAAATCAAATATTTATTAACGGGTATTACATTCTTCCCCCCTTAAATAAATTCATCCTCGAATTTATAAAGAATTTACCTTAAACTTGAAATAAATAAGGGTACTTATCTCGCATAGACTGCTCACTCTCCCAAGTACTGTCTTCCATAACTTGATTTCTCCATAGAATCTTAACCATTGATATATCTTTATTTCTCAGCCTCTTGATCATTCTGTCCACAATAGCAATTGGAACCTCTTTATACATCAAGTTTGGTTGGAGATCCACTGTTGGAATTTGCAGGACATGAGAAGGGTCGGTGTTATACTTCCGAAGCATCAATACATGGAATACCGGGTGCACACTATCCATGCTGGGCGGCAAAACTAACTTGTATGAACCTGCTCCAATCTTGCTCAGAATTTCAAAAGGTCCAATAAATTTTGGAGATAGCTTGCCTCTCTTGCCAAACTGTAAAACTTCTTTCATTGGTGAGATCTTTAAAAATACTAGATCTCCAATGGAAAACTGAAGGTCTTTTCTCTTCGGATCGGCATAACTCTTTTGGCGGCTGAAAGCTATCTTTAATCTCTCTTAGATCATTGGAATCTTTTTTGATGTATATCTTATCAATTCTGGTCCTTTGATATACTTTCCTCCAACCTCATCCCAAAACAAGGGAGATATGTATTTCCTGCCATATAATGCTTCATAAGGAGGCATCTGAATCATGGAATGGTTGCTGTTGTTGTAGGCAAACTCTATCAATGGCAAGTACTTATCCCAATTTCCTTCAAAATCTAGAGTGCACATCCTCAGCATGTCTTCTAGAGTTTGGATGGTCCTCTCTTATTGCCCATCTGTTTGCGGATGAAATGCTGTGCTGAATTCAAGCTGTGTACCCAAGCACTCTTGTAATTTCCACCAAAATCTTGAGGTGAACTGAGTACTTCTATCTGAGATAATCGAAACTGGAACTCCATGCAGCCTGACAATCTCATTGATATAAATCTGTACATATTGAAAAGTCGTATAAGTCGTCTTGACGGGCAAGAGATGAGCTGATTTGGTTAATCTATCAATAATAACCCATATTGAATCATGGCCTCTTGAAGTCCTTGGCAATCCAACTACAAAATCCATAATTACTCTCTGTCATTTTCATTCTGGTAATGGCAACTCTTGAAGTAGTCCCAAAGGTTTCTGATGCTCGAACTTGACTTGTTGACAAGTTAGACATTTAGCTACATATTTCGCGACATCTTTTTTCATTCCACACCATTAGTAAGAACTCTTGATATCATGGTACATCTTTGTTGCTCCTAGATGTACACTATAGTTAGAATGATAAACCTCTTTGAGAATTACATACTTCAATCCATCCACAGCCGGTACACATAATCTATTGCCCAATCTCAACACACCATCAACTATGGTAAAGCCTGAAGATCTTTCTGTTCCCACATCATTCTTTAGCTTTACCAATTGAGGGTCCTTATCTTGCGCTTCTCTTATTTGATCAATAAGAATCGGCTTGACTTGGAAATGGGCTAAAAGCACTCCAAAATCTGACAGATTCAAACTAATTCCTAACTCATGCAATCTTTGCACTTCTCTCACCAGAGATCTTTTACTCACTTGGATATGGGCTAAGCTTCCCAAAGACTTCTTACTCAATGCATCTACCACTACATTAGCTTTTCCTGGATGGTACAATATTTCACAGTCATAATCCTTAAGCAATTCAACCCACCTTCTCTGCCTAAGGTTAAGATCTTTCTGCTGAAATATATATTTCAAGCTCTTATGATCTGTAAAGATTTCACACTTCTCTCCATACAGGTAGTGTCTCCAGATCTTTAATGCAAATACCACCGCAGCCATCTCAAGATCATGCATAAGGTAATTCAGCTCATGCTTTCTCAACTGTCTCGAAGCATAGGCTATCACCTTACCATGCTGCATGAGCACACAACCAAGCCCTACTCTCGATGCATCACAATACATCGCAAATCCTCCTTCACTAGACGGCAAAACTAAGACAGGTGCTGTGGTGAGACAAGTTTTCAACTTGTGGAAACTTCCTTCACAAGCATCTGTCCATTGGAATTTCACTTGCTTCTGAGTAAGCTTGGTCAAAGGTGTTGTAATCTTGGAGAAATTTTGCACAAACCTCCTATAATACCATGCCAAACCCAAAAAACTTCTAACTTCTTAAATGTTCATGGGTCTAGGCTAATTAAGGATTGCATCCACTTTCTTCGGGTCAACTTTAAGTCCTTCCCTACTCACCACATGCCCAAGAAAACAAACACTATCAAGCCAAAACTCACACTTGGAGAACTTGGCAAACAACTCATGCTTCCTCAAGGTTTGCAATACAATCCGAAGATGTTCTTCATGCTTTTCCTTGCTTCTAGAATATACAAGGATGTCATCGATGAATACAAGGACAAACTTATCAAGAAATGGCCTAAACACCCTATTCATTAAATCCATGAATGCGGCCGGTACATTTGTCAATCCAAATGGCAACACTAAGAATACATAGTGTCCATATCTGGTCCGAAAAGTTGTCTTCGATATATCCTCATTCTGAATTCTCAACTGATGATAGAAAAGATGACCAAGTCATTTACAATATATATATGGTAATCACATATAACAAATAGTCATTTGTTTGAGAATATCATGGGAATTTCAATTGATAGGTCAGTAATACAATGTTATATAACATGTGAATCATATATGTGGAGTTTAAGAAGGCATGGACAATTCATTTCAAAGAAGCAATATACATATGTAATGTTCATACTTACCTCAAAGCAATTTATCCTCAGTTACTTGCACAGTCAATAAATCTCCTTTACTTGCTTGAGTTCTCTTTTCCTATAACATTTCCCCAAATGCTCAAAATTAGAGTTTCCTCAATCAATAATACATAATATGATTCTCTATAATTTTTATCATCTTATAGCCTCTATTATTGTTTCCTAACATCAATTTAATTCATCTCTTAAAGAAAATCTAAAGTTTAAGAACCTACTTGCTATTCATGTTACTATTCATCAAATTCCATAAATTCTGTTATCTTGAATATTAATCAAAATTAATAGTCTTAAATACTTATAATAGAGTCTATATACTCATATAAATCTATTCTATCTATCAAAAATTATTAATCTAAAGAGAAAATGAAGTTTGAAGAAAATTACTTTATTTTTTCCAAAACTGAGTTCTTGAAAAAAAATCTGACTTGAAAATGATGATTTCAGTTTTAAATGCGCTAACTTAATGATTCAATGCATTAATTTCGAGTATTAATGTAATAAAAATAATTGGGACAGATTTGAGAAATATTGGAGAAGAAATGAGAAGGAACGAAGAAAAGAGAAGACGAAGATATCGTGAAATAGCTATTGCTTCTCTTTTTAAAAAAGGCCACTGCCTCTCAGCTTCCCACTTTGCCAAACTCATTTCACATATGCCACTTCGCATATCCCACTTCACATATGTCACGTCGCACATCCCACTTCGCATATGCCACTTTGCATATGCCACCTCGCATATCCCACTTCGCATTTGCCACCTCGCATATTCCACTTCGCATATGCCACTTCGCCAATGTCCATTTTGGCGAGCTGGAATCCTGCCTCGCCAGCCATCTCGCCACTTCACACTAAAATGGCTCGCGAGCGAGATAAAGAAGTCCAAATGTCTTGATTCTTTTTCCCAATTAACTTAGACACACAGGGTCACAATTCCATGCTTACCTCTCCAGCTCGATCAGTCTCTAACCATTTTTCAAAAAAATAACAAACATACTCAAATTTTCACATTCTCAGAATACACATCAAACTTACTGCAGGAATTAAAGAATTACACAAGTTCTGATTGAGGAAGCATATCTCCTCACACACACAGAATTTTATAAAACAATTCTACAAATTTATAGAATATATATATAAATCTACAATTCTTATAATTTACTCTTTTAAATCCACAAAACTGACTCACCAAAATCTTTCCTGCATATCAAAATTTCTGAAATTCTCCAAAACATTAATCTATCCATAACATCTCAATAATTAAAAATAAAATCAAATATTTATTAACGGGTATTACAATCCGACCATGAAATCCATTTGGCTAGCCTTCATTTCCTATTTATACCAAAGCCATTAGAAGGGTTAAAAATGAATAAAATTATAGATTTGAACTAATTGCACAATTTATAGAAATTGGTGGAAAAATCTTCAATAAAAATCATCCTTTCCTTATCCCTTTGGCCAGCCACTCCAAGGATTTTTCCTTGGACTAAATTTTATGAATTAAAATGAACTTTGACATGGTGGGTCTCATAACTTTAAATAATTATATTTTGACCCAAAATTTTTCTTATTTATATTTGTGGCAATAATTCTTTTAAATTCTTTTTAATTAATTCATTAAATTCCTTCCATTTAATTCCTATGAAACCTTACATTTCCTATTATACATCAATTCAATTTAATTAATCAATCTCAATAACTATAGAAATTTTATTCCGGACTCATTCCGATAAAAACTCCAAATATCGTAATATTAACTTCCTTAACTTCACTTATTTTTAATTTTCATCTCCAATCACTTATAATACCATATTCACTCCAATTTAATTCATAATCTATCTAATTTAATTATGGTAAAAGAAATGTGAAAAAAATGACTGTCCAAAATTAATTTAAAGTCGGATACTGATAATTATTCCTAAAATAAAATTTTATCATCATTTCTTTTTTCTTTACTATTCATTTGTTTTTTTTTTAACCTCATGTTAATCCTCAAATTATTTTTCCTTGATAATTTAGGATCCTAATTAAAATATCATCAATTGAATTACATAAAGAACCTTTTAAAAATATTAAAAAAATTTGATTACCGAAAACTCTACTTATTCTCACTCTTAAAATTTTTCGGTAAAATTCTTATTGAATTTCCTTTTCATATACTTCCTTAAACCATTTTGATTTATTTATTTTTTAATTAACTTATTACCCTCTGTTATAGTACATTTGGATCCGTACAGTCCCCTAAAATATTACATAAAGTCTTTAAAATGGAGTTGAAATATTATCTTTAAAATTAAAAGAAAAAGAAAGAATGAGTAATTTCTTATTAGGATGAAGCCATAAAATTAATTTTAAGTGAACTGAAAATTAATATTCGTTAAAAAGTTAGGTTTAAATAGATTAAATGAAAATTTTTCTATAAACTAATAATATTTTTAATTAATTTTAGTTGTGTTGAGAATTAATTCTATATAAAAAAATTAGACATAGATAAAATAAATAAAAAAATTCTATAAAATAATAAGATTTTTTTTTAAGTGACACAGGTACACCTAGATCCTCAAAAGGATTCCGTCCCTACTTCTTATTACATTTAACTGAAAATGTAAATATGTTTATGCTCCTAATGTCTGGAAAATTATTTAGTGGTGGGGCAGGTTCAAGTCGCTTCATTGTGCAATCCGGATATTTCGACTTTAAGTCATTTCATATTGCAGGTGAATTGGATTATGTAACGGCTGATTCAAAACGAAATTTTAGATCAAATTCGTACTGTTTTGTGGATTAATTTATAACATTATTTTTTTATAATATAAAATATTAAAAAAAAATACATGTAATTTAAAAAATAAAAAAAAAATGATTAATCTTGATATATAATTATAAATATATAAATAATTTATCTATAACTCTTAAATTTAATATCATTAGTTATCCAATCAAAAATTTTCATTTATTTTTTATATATGCATATAACATAGAAAGTCAATTAGTGTAAAAACTTTTTTTTTTTTTTTATGCATGATTTTTTTAGATAATACTCATATTCATTAAAAAATTAAATAAAAGAATTAATTAAACTAAATTGAGTGTATATATAATGATAAAAATAATTTATTGAGAAAAGTAAACTTTGTTGCAATACTTTAAAAAATTTATTTAATATAAAAATTTCGGGTAGCGTTATTGCAAAAATTATTTTTGTTAGAGCCAAAGCAATTAATTTTTAAAACTAACAAATTGTCTTAATTATACTTTAATTGAAATAGATTCTCCATTTAATTCATGAAAATATATTTATGAAAAATATTTTTTATATTTTCTTACGTTTGAAACATTTCAGAAAATTAATTAATAGAAAATATTTTCTTAGTCAATAAAAAACAAGTTATTTTTAAGGAAAATGACATTCTCTTCTCAAAACAGAAAGTCATTTTCCAGATTTTGACACCTATTTTAATGAAAAATATATAAATATAAATTTATTAATTCGTTGATCATTAATACTCACTATTAATTACCATCGATGATTACCGTCAGTCATCGATAATCAACAACAACCACCATCGATCGCGGGTGATTATTAAATATATCATTTTTATGTTTTTTTTTTCTATATTTAACAATAAATTTTAAAAATATAAAATTTTTATAAATTTAAATATGTTTATAACTTTATGAATTGAAATTTAAAATTTTTTAACTAATTTTTAATATTAAAAACATTCCAACTTTTGAAATGTTTCTACAAAACATTGGTGGAAATCTCAAATCGTTTTCAAAAATTATATTGTTCTATTGTCCTTTCAAAAATTACGTAGAATATAAGAAATTATTTATTTTTTAGATGGCAAAAGTGTATTTTCATGGTCAATAATCGAGCAATTATTGTCAAGAATTAAAGACACACTAAATCTAAATTTTTATACAAATATTTCTTAATTTCTAACTTATAAAAATTTTATAAGAGATAATGATCACATGACTTCTAATAGCATACATAGAAACTTCTAACTAGAATTTTATCCATTAGAGTCATAGTTGTTTTATATTCTTATCTTGTACTGTCTCTTTCCCATAATAAATATTTTAATTTCTATTTTGATATATCCTAATTTAATTATATAATTTCCTAATCCAAACTATATTTAACTTTACATTATAATAATATCATCATTAAAAAATAATGCGTTGAAAATAAAAATAATAATTAAGAGATATAAAATATGAAAAAAATTAAAAGATGGAAGGATATTAAAGAAATAAACAAATTACAAAAGTTAAAATAAATAAAAAATAATTCTTAATAATTATATATTTTATAATTAAAATGTTTAATGTGAAACAGATGAAGTATTAGTTATTGTTGATACATATTTCATTAGAAGCAAAAAGGAATGTATTTGACATTGTAATCAATATAAGATAGTAATACTTCCTTCATAATCAGTCTTATATGGTATCATACCCATAAAAGTTTTTGAGTCATGTTTGAATTGAGAATTTAAAATCTATGAAATTTAATAAAATTTATAAAATTAAAAACTTAAGTTTTTTATTTCACATATTTATAAAATTTTCAATTGTTTATATAAAACTAAAATCCATAGTTTTTAATGAAACTTTTATAATAAAAAGATAATCTATAAAATCATTAGAAATTTTTCATAATTTCACTTTCTATATGGTATTTCAAAAATTCTCAAATTGAGGGATTGTGAAGGATAATAAATTTTAAATAGTTTATGGTCCCTAATATGCTATGACTTACTTGCAAGTATATGAGATATATGCAACTAGTGGAGAGAATATCAAGATCGTTCTTCATTCAAGAACAATTAGTCAGCAATAAGCAATTGATGGTTTCCATGTTAAAAATTAAATCTTGCTCTAATCAATATTGGGTTTGATAAAAATGAATTAAAATTAAAGTATGTAAATAATAAATGACAAAGATATTAAGATAT
Organism: Aleurites moluccanus; assembly: GCA_948193065.1. Lineage (NCBI taxonomy): Eukaryota > Viridiplantae > Streptophyta > Magnoliopsida > Malpighiales > Euphorbiaceae > Aleurites > Aleurites moluccanus. The sequence goes on from CANXYC010129708.1 coordinate 11,784, forward strand.
CAAATATAAAAAGACTCTTTTAATTTGGTCCTTCAAGTAGCTAGAGTGATAATTGAAAGTTGAGGCCAACAATATCCCATCTCAAAATTTGGAATATGACGGTCTTAGAGTACGGAATAATTTAGCTACTAACATCCGTAAAACCCTTTACCAACTATTATCTAATTAATCCATTAATCATCGATTTTTTTTAAAAAAATTAGCATAGTTTTCCTTGTAATTTCAATATAATTCTCACAATGAATAGTGTCAAGTTCAACATTTTAATAATTTCCCAAAGTTCTCAATCTACATAGAAAATACTCTTCTAATCCACCCTTATAACCTCATTATAATAATTCATTCACTATTTCTAATCACATTAACTAGTTAAATCAATATTCACATAAGATAATAATTATCTTCATTTATTTTGAAATTAAATATCAAATATACATTTATTGGTTACCCAATTATCTTTTATTTTACAAAATTATAAATATTTATACACTTATTTCCAATATACTTCTATACCTCAAATCTCATGGAGCATTCTAAAAAATCCAAAATATATGAAAGACATAAATACTTTACTTGCTACATTTGGTTCCATTGAGAGGAAGGAAAAAACCTTCAGAACCGCAACCTCTACCAATTCTGAACCTAAAAAGTAAAAATCCACTAAATGGGTGAGTAAACATACTCAGTGAGTCATAGATATATTATTATACATAAAAGACTAGGTACAATATTCACGACATATAAAATTTTAAATAATATGGATCAATGAGTACATAGAGTAATCTACAATAAAATAAATAATATCAATATGGGTCACATATGTCAATGGCTCAGCTAATCAAATAAATATGAACATAATAAATATAGGGACTCGTGAAATAACTCGTAAAATAACTTATAAAATATATAAGTTTGATAAGACCTTATGGTTAGGAGTATTACCACCCCTCCTAACTGGGCTAGGACACTGTACCCTATCCAGTGGGTCATTGTGCATAATATTGATGATTTTCACCCACTATCCCATTGGTTGGGTAGTTCTGTTATATCATGCCACCAGATATTTAGCAAGTATGAGTGCAATATATTCAATACCACAATATATGGTATCAATATGACAATTATCAAGTAATAATTATTAATCATCAATGATCAAGTACTTTCAATGGTTTTTTAATAGTTTGGTCTAATGAAGATATATAATAAATAAATGGGTTCAATAATTCAAAAAATTATTACAATATATATAATAATATATTTATGACTCATCTCAATTGTTAATTTGAGCAAAATCCTTCAAAATCTCTCAACTTGAATTTCAATACTTCAAATAAGCACATATGCTCATCCTTATAATTTTCATCATCTTTTTCCATTTTTTTTAGTACTAAATCAATTAAACATCTAATTAATAATCAATTTTATTTCAATTTCCAATAATTAGACTCAATTTAAGTTTTCCTCCAAATTCTAGGATTTGTATCTAAAGATTTCCTTTAGTATTCACTACTGGTAGCCATGCTTCTTTTATTTATATCTTAAGCTAAAAATATCCAATTACTTTGATTATTTTCCTTACTTAAACTAGACATTTCAAGTTCTAACATATCCAAAATTTAGATTAATTCAAGTAATACACAATTTATGGTGGTCATTTGAATTTATCCTTGTTGTTCTGCACCTCTCATCCGAACATACTACATTATTTTATCTGTAACTCAATTTGTACACATCCAATTGCAAAACTATTTTACAGATATTTAGATAACATATAAATGAACATTTTTTTTTTTTTATGTTTTGCACTTTTCCTAATTCAGACTCTAGTATCCTCAAATCAATAAAATACAGTAGTATTTTCTATTGAGCTATCCATCTGAGTCAGTATTACTTAGAGGTTAATATCTCTTTATACATTTCAAATTTTGTAAAACTCTTTTAAAGGTAGATAATTAAGACATATCTACAACTTTCATAATTTATATTTTTCCAAATTCTTTCCTTAAGACTATATAATATGAGCTACAACTTTATGTTTTAACACAAATTTCAAAATCTCTAAAATCCTAATCCAAATTAAGTTTCTCCCAACTTAAAACCCTAATTTCAAATTCCTTAAATTAGCCTTAACTACTAAGTCAACTCATTAATCTTCCCTTATAAATCAATATAATGAAATTAAAATTAAGAAATTAAATTAAATCTCTCAAATCCCTAATTTGAATTTACACAACTTCAACTTCCTACACTAACTTCCATATATCATTGTTTACACAACTTAATTGATTCAATTCATTGACCATTCAAGCTATAAAACTCATAAATTAAATTAAAGATCTAGGTTTAAGACCTTAATTTGGATGTATCTTTTCTTCACTCCTCCTCAAAATTGCTTAATATCAACTCCATTAATTTTTCAATATCGATTTCTTACTAAACTTCTAATTTCTATAACCAGCTTGGAGGATTGGATATGAAGGGAAATTAAAGAAAATTTTGAGAAGAGGGAATTTGGGTGGGTCGGCCAAGAATGAAATGGCTATATAATTTATTTTATTTTTGTTTAGGTACTTAAGCCACTAGAAAAAGAATAAGAAGGAAGGAAATATGAAGAAAAATCTAGATTGTGAACACTACAAGTATTCTTTACTTATGAAAGTAAAGAAAGAAGGAGGAAAAATCTAAATAAAATTTATATATTCCCTAGACAAGTGGCCGGCCAAGCTTGAATTAAAAAAATAAAATTTTCTTATTTCATTATCTTAATATTGTTTTGTAGGAATTTGGATCCCAATTTCCGCATATTTATAATTTTGTCATTAGTTACTATTCCTTCTTTTTATATCTTCAACTCCAATCATCTTTGATACACATACTCGCTCTAATTTATTTTAAATTAGTCCACAACTTATATAATTTAAATTGAGTAAAAGAAATTTGGGGAAAAAAACTGTCGAAAATAAATTAAAAATAAAAAACCGATAAGTGCTCTATATCAGGATTTTCACATCACCTTCTTCTTCTTTACTATCCATTCACCTAATTAACTTTATATTAATCCTCAAATTCTTATTTTTAGATAATTTAGGATCCTAAATTTAAAGTATCCTCAATTGGTTTTAGTAAAGAAACTCTTAAAAATATTTTAAAAATCAATCATCGATTGATGCTACTTATTTTCAGTCTTAAAGTTCTTCAGAAAAAATTTTCCTTGAATGTTCTTTTTATACTTTCTAAAACCAATTTGATCTATTTACTATTTAATTACTCTAATTTTCATTGTTATGATCCACTTAAATTTATATAGTCTTCTAGGATATAACAAATAAATACCAAGCTTGGTGTTCAGTTCATTCTCTAGGTATTTCCATATACCCTTCATTTGAGAACTAAAAAACATCATCCAATTCTTGTATGGCGAGGGAGTATGATTTTCCTAGAACACTAAAATGGATGTTATCATATAATCTACTAGGCATGGATTTTTTTTTACTCTCAAATATGCAAGGAATTCTAGTACAAGAGGTTCAAAGACAATAGGTTTAAATATCAAGACCATTTGTCCATAATGCCTAAGACTGAAATTGCTTCCAAATCAAAATATCTATGTGGAATTAAACCTGTATTTACAAAAATTAAGTATTTTCGATTCCTTTGAATTCATGGTAGTTGTGGTAGAGGTATCCTATATTGATTGCTTTAAAGAACTTGCTCCCCCAAGCATTCAATTTGATGTATTTTTAGTTCTAGGAGGTATGATTGTAGCTTTATGGAATTAATTTGAAGAAAATTAGGATTTTGGATGATGGAGTCTTGACGAGTCGGGCTTGTTGGAGAGGAATGAAATAAAAATGCCTTTGTTATGGTTTTAACAAGGAAAGAATCAATGAAATTTATATAGAATGGCCGACCAATATGCCTGAGTTGGTTATGGTATGTGCGAGTTGACTCTTATTTTTTTAAAAATGTTTTTTTTTTTCTTTAGGTTAACATGGGTGTGTCTGGATGACATGGTTGTGTTGACTTGGTTTAAATTATGGGAAATGAAGATAGTAGGTGACACGGGCGCAACATGGGCAACGTGCCTGTGTTGGCCTGGACTGAAATAGTCGTGTTGCTTCAACATGCCCTTGTCAGATAGCTAATTTTTTTGTTTCAATTATTCATGCTTTTGCTGACCCTTGGACTTTCATCCTTTGATCCGCAACACTTTAATTGCCTATAAAGCAACAATAAAATCTCGAGAAGACTTTAGGAAATAAAAAAGAACTAATTAAAAGAAATTAAAAATTTGCAAAGCAAAACAAAACAAAATGGAAAAAATAAGAAAATATCAATATGATGGGTTGGCTTTCATCTTGCGCTTCTTTAACATTATAAGCTAGACGTTCAAGACTCAGTCATATTTAAAGTCTCTAACTCCTTCTTGAGTTAGCTTTTCATTACTCTCAAACAAAAATTCATTCTCATAAATATTTATCCAAATGAAAAAAAAGGCCTTTCATAAGACTGTCACTAAATTCTTGCCATTTTTAACATTAATGAAAATATTTGTGGTAGCCATAACAGGTCTACCCAAGAGTATCATTTGAATGTGCTATAGGACATCTCCTATGTCCAAAATCAATAAAATCATCTAGAACAAATGAATTCCCTACTCTCACTAGGGTATCTTCTAATATTCCCTTAAGGTATCTTAAAGAACCGTCCGCCAATTATAGGCGTACCCTTAAAGGCTCTAATTATCTTAAACCAAGTTTTAAATATAATTCATAAGGCACTAAGTTTATGCTTGCACTAAGGTCAAGCATACCCCTAGTTTCTTTACCTTTTCGCAAATATAATTCTAAAATAAAATACTTGGATCTTTCAACTTGGAGGTAGTTGTTGTTGAAGAATCATATTTGTTACTATGAAAACTATGACCTTTTCTTCTAGTTTTAGCTTCATCTTCTTCAGATGCTTTTCTTTGAAAAGCTCTTTGTAAGCTGGATCATTCCTAATAATTTCAAAAGAAGGCAAACCTTTATTAGCCTTAGAAAATAATTAATACAAGAATTCTTATCTTTTTGTAATACCCTAGAAAAGCCTACCATAATTTTGTTATTAAAGTTCTCAGTATTTGGTTTGAAATCATCGAAATGATTAAAAAAAATTTTAGAGACTCAGTTAGAATGCAAATGAAATACTTTTCTGGAAAACATCGGTGTCGATAATGCTGCCGAGAAAATAGCAGTTCGGTTGACAGATAAATTTCTGATTCTGACCATGGATAAAGAATCATATATATGCATGTGTAATTATGGTAAAAAAAAAAAAAAGGTGAAAAATATTTAGAAACACTAAAAAAATAAGTGATGGCAAAACCGTAAATAAATGAAACTTTCAGGGTACAGTGAAATTTGGACTGTCTGAGTTTTAAAACGGCTCTGAAACTATTTTTATAATAAAGTATAAATAAAAATAAAATGTTTGAATCTCCACTTTGAAATCCAAATCCCAACATAATCATCAAAATAAATTACAAAAGAAAATGTGGCAAAAGTATAATTTAAGAAAAGTTTAATGACCAAAATAAAATTTACCAAATGTGACTTAGTACAGAAGTCACACTTAGAAATTTTTCTTCATTTTCTTCTTCTTCTTGGCAGAAATTTCCCTTTTCTTCTCCCAACATTTTCCTTCAAATTTGTTAAGGAAAATCAATGGAAACTTGAATCAAACCATATATCTTCCATCTTCCATCCATTTTCTACCTTGGAGAATCAAGAATTTCAAGAACCAAGCACTTTGAGGATTTCGGCACAAGCTTCAATTTTAGGTAAATTGTTGCTTTGTTTGATTTTATGATTGATTTAGGTATTATAGATGTTAATTAGATTAGGTAATATGTTTAATTACATCAATTGATGCATATAGCATTTTTCTAAAATTTTCAAACCCTAAACCTAAGTTGTATGAACTACCTTAGTGATTTTGAGTTAGTTTATGTTAATTAATTGTAGAATATGTTAATTGGAAGTTAATTGATGGATTATTTATGTTTGGTTTAATGTAGAAAATCAAATTGAGGAAGTTTGTCATTTTTGCTTACTTTGAAGAATTGGAGACAAATCAATTTCGGTAGCTTGTTTGGAGTGTTAGGTGAGTCTTTTATGCATCTTTTATCATGCCTAAAGTGTTAAATTGAAGTTTGGAATTCATACACAAAAATCCTAATTTGGCCGAATGCCATTAAGGCATTTTTGACTTGTTTTCCCTTAGTTTTCCTATGCCTTTTTGATCCTTTGTATGTTGTTTATTGTTGTGTTTATAATGCCTATGGATTGCTTATAATGTGTGTTGTTGTTGATAATTAGGGCAATGTTGGAGTTGCACCTATACCTTGTCACATTGTCCACCCAAAGTTGCCCACCAAGTGTTTGTCAAATTGCCTAGCTCAAAAATGCATAGGCCAACCATTTGAATGCCATCGTCGCCAGCAGCAATGGTATGCCAATTGCATCAACTTTTTGTTCATATATGACCAACTTATGTTACTTTCCATTATTGGTCGCCAAACCCTTGGTCATTGTATAATCACTTGTTATTGCTATTCCTTTGGTTCTAGTGATCCTTAAATTGATTGATGTTGAATTATTAATACTTGGTGATACCATTATTATGCAATGATATCTATTGACTTGTTTCTTGTCTCTATTATTTCTGATGCGATTTGACAGAGCTGGCATCCCGACAGGGTAGTGGGTACATACTATTGGCATTGTGCATATTATATTATTATGCCCTAGCTGGGAAGGGTTATCAGTCCCAGCCAGAAGACTTGATTCATCTTATGTTTATTGATATGAGATTGATATATGTTTGATACATATTCTATGCGTTTCATGGCCCTATATCTGTCTTGTCCATGTGATATATTCTCCATTGATGTGATTACTGACTTTACAGTCACTTACAGTCACCTTCTGTACTTGATTCTGTATCCTGTTATCTCTTGAGCAGATTGATTTATTTATCTTATCTGCCTATTTCTTATTGATATTCTAGTACATACTTATTATTGATGTATATTAGATTCACTGAGTATCTTATATACTCACCCTCTCATTGTTTCCCATCTCCAGATACAGAGTAAGAGATAGATATCCCAATATTTGACTCTCTGTGGATTCTATAGTATTTTATATCAGTGTAATTATATAAACACTATATTATTTTATATGTTCATGATCTAGCTACTTCATGGGTTGTTTAGTATAGTTAATTTATGAATATGTATGTATAACATATTATGGTTTATATTAGAGTTTAATTAATGATATGATATGATATGATGAATGCTACAACCAATTGCAGTATGATTTACAGACAATTATAGATTGATAAAATGAATAGTAATTAAGTAATTGAATAATAAATTGATGGTAATAGATGATTGCATATGATACTGGGTTCTACAGATGCTGGTTGCCTCTGGCATCTCCCGCATCCTAGGACCGTCGCGTCCTGAGAACGGGTCGTGAAACTTTTCCATTTTGATTTTTGTTTGAACAAAACATTAGAGGTCAATAAGGATTTATAGCCTTATGAAGACACTCTAATGGAATCTGTTTGGATGTTTCACTTGCAACTTCCTTATTTTCCTTTCCATCAAGTGGAATCATTGTGATGGCCTTTGCTTGCTCAGGTTGGCTTGGTAGCTTCCCTATTTTGTGTGCTTGCATTTGGCTTACAAGCCCTACCCGAGTCTCTACATTATTGTTAGAGGACTCCAATAAATCAAAACTTTGGTTGCTAGCTTCCTGGTTTTGAGTTGTAGCCTGCATGAAGGCATTTAAGTTCTCTTCAAATGAAGGCTTTCATGTTTTGAGGATTGTTTTTATTATCACCTATAAAAGAATCATAAGATATAGAACAAATATTAGCACTATGACCATATATACCACATATGCCACAAACTACTTAATTATATGAGTTTGACTTGCTTAGCCAATTTTGCTAATTGTATGACCATTTTTTGATTGGTACTTACTTCATTCATTCCATCTCTTCCACATAGGGCACTCTTTTGTTGAGAGTTTTCCCCTAACATCTCGAATAGCTCATAAGTGTCTTTAGCAGTTTTTCACCCATTGCCCCTCCAGCTGCATTATTTACTATATATTGACTTTGTTGAGTAAGACCATCATAGAAATAATGGTTGAGTAGCTGGAGTAGGTAGTGGTGGTGTGGACATTAGATTAGAAAAACCTTGAACCTCTTCTAAACTTAATGAAAAGGTTCATCTTCCATTTGGGAGAAGATGCCTATTTTAGTTCTCAACTTGAAAGTCTTCTAGTGATAGTAGAATTTCACCTTAAACTTGTTATAGACATCCTTTCATGAAGTTAATGAATTAGGGGCCAATATCATCAACCAAGCCTTGGCTTTGTCCTTCATAGTATATGGGAAATACTTTATTCTTAGTTGATCTTTATTGAGGCCTTGTGTAACACTTCAGTTAATGCTTAGAACCTGAACTAAAAAGGGCAAACCTAGGAGATTTGTCCTTTGCTTGAAAGTTATGTATTAATGCATGTTTATATTTGAATTTAATATATATGCATATTTTAGGAAGTATTATATGCATAAAAGTGGTTTAAAGGCTGTTAGGAAGAAATCGAAAAAAATTGAATTTTTGATGAACTGGGCAAAATGGTCATTTCACACCGCTTTGAGTTTTATGGAAATTAACATGATATTTGAAGGTAGAAAAGAATATTAGGAAATGAAAATAATGATATTATATTTATTTGAAGATTTATTGGAGAATTAAACCCAATAGAAGATAAGTCAGGGCAAAGCTGCTCGGATAAGGATCAAATTTGAACTGAGGGCAATTTAGTCTTTTCCTTTGAGTTATGTGTAGGAAATCGAAATCATAAAGAGGGCAGCGGAATAAAAAAAATTTATTCGATTTCCTCCATGATCCATATGAAGATCCATATCAGAAAGGTTAAGGTTTATACCTTGGTTGATGATTCGACTATGAAAAACGATTTTGAGTCAGGAGCAGAAGCTTTTGCGCCTTCTGCCTCTACGGTATCCACATGAACAGATCGTATCTCCTTTGGTTCGTCTCACGAACAAGAAGATAATGTCTAAGACGTTTTGCTAGATTCGTCTAAGAGAATTAGGATTAGGGTTCACTTGCTTTTTCTGAAAAACGGCAGAAAAATAAGTCACACCTAAAAATAACATCATATGTGTATTTATAGGCATTTAACCCTAGCATTAGGTTAACTAATAAAACCCTAATTCGGCCCATCTAACTTGAGCTCGAATTTTGGGCTTATATTAGTTCTTAGCTAAATAATTTAGCCCAATGCTTATTTTTTAATCCATCTCATGAATTAAAATTCCTATTATCGATCCGATCTAAATGTGTGACCCTATAGGTTCCCATAATATTAACAGTGACATAAAATCATATTTTATGTCACAAGCAGTGAGCGGTGTCTAGCAACACATCAATGCTACCTAAGTCACGAGAATGTCAATGACTCGACATAACCTTTTCTTGTGATAGAATTACCAAGTAATTAAATCCTTTTT
>CANXYC010129717.1:0-10649 GCA_948193065.1 Aleurites moluccanus
ATTTTGGAGTCTGTGATTGAGGTGAGTCTATATATATGTTTGATGCATTATTCATTCATAAGTCATGCATTTATGCATATGAAATGATAACCTTGCTTTAAACCATTAATGATCCACATTTGGGCAATTTTGCCAATTTGATCTAAAACAGAGCTTCCGAAATGCCTATAATTGGCATAAATTTTGAATGGCTATAAAATTTATTCTAAAAGGCTTTTTGACCTGAAACCAAGCCGAAACATCTTATATATATATGTACTTGATACTGGTACAAAGAAAATGCCATGTTATTATTGAATTCAAGGCAAACCAGAAAGTGCCTGAAAAATGAGAAACAGACCCGTAATTTGGAGCCAGTTACGGCAGCTCAAACTGGGTCCCGGCAGGGAAAAATATGAAATTGAGCCAAACCCTTTCTTTGGGTCTTATATTGATATATATATCATCCGTTAAGTCCTATTTGAGACTTATTTTAATATGTTTATGCTATATGAGACATTTGCATATAATATGTTATAACAGGACTACTTCGATGGTGTAAAAATAAACCATCGGATGTGATCACAGATTTATGTTATGACCTCTGCTAGGGAGGGGTAAATTCCCTATGTCATGGTGTGATTGGTTGGAAATGGTGTGATTGGATGGATATGTGATGGAAGGAAAGTGAAGCTACAGTTTATTATATGATATAGTTTAACATGTTACAGGCTCCTGTTATATTATATGCATTATGGTTCATGCTATGTATTTCATCATGCTATCACCAACATTTCTATTTACAGATCATTAATGGATAAATATGACTGTCATGAATATTATTACATACTCATATATATAATGACTCACTGAGTATAAAGTTATACTCACCCTTTCAGTGGTTATATGTTTCAGGACCTCAATGAGGCAGTCATCCATTGGCTACACCATCTCCAGCCTTGGATCAGATGTATGTATTTGAGGTCACTCCTGTGTATAGAAGTTCCTTGGTATATAATGTATAGAGGTTTGAGTTGACTTAAGTAAAATGTCAAAATGATCAAATGGTAAATAAATATGAAATGATAATGTATATGTTGTATATATTTATAATATGTGATCCTTATATGAAATGAGATTGTCAATATTGAAGTTCATTTTGAGTTGTGATTGAACAATGAAGGATATAAGGGGATGTATGTTATATTGGGAGTGTAAATTTATATGTTTTGTGGATAGCTTAAGTCAGAGTTACAACGGAAACTCTATCAGTTTTTCTGCATGATTAATATGAAGTTTTAAAAAAAATATTATCACCTAAAATGTATCACATGTTAAGTTATGAATGTAAAAGTAAAAGCATGGGTTCTTTAAGGTACTAGTGGCTTAGTCATTACCCGTACCCTAGGACCGTCATAGTCTAAAGTTAGGTTGTGACATATGGAGTATTGGAATTCTATCTCATCAATATTCTATTATACTCTGTTATGAATCTATGTTACTATCTAATCTAAATCTAAATTATTCTATTATTCTACTATATAGATCTCTGTTATTGTCTAAGTTGAGTCTTAGTTGTTTGTTTTTGTTATTTATGTTGATATGCCTTCTAGTTGTGGTCGGGGAAGAGGATGACGTTGTCCTCGAATAATGGTTCTTTCTGAGGTTAGTTTTGCTAACCTAATAGGGGATATTGAGATTTCTCCAACACCTTCATTAGATATGGCACAGATATTCGATCAGTTGCAAAAGAATTGTAAAATCCTTGTAGAGTTTGCTAATTAGCAGAGGTAACAAGTTCCTTAGGCACTAATAGAGCCAGTTCCTCCATTGACTATTGTAACACTCTCAAATTTCATTTATATAACCTTTAATATATGTTATTTAATCATAAATAAAGTTGCTTTAGACATTAGAACATCATACTTGCGCGATTTGACAAATCGCTATAAATCGACCTAGTGGATAGGTAAGCATGTCAAAATTTTGATTAACCAACAGGTTCTGAATTTTAAATTTTTAATATCACCATTAGACTCATAAGATGGAGAAATAAAAGAAATATTATTTCAGAATTGAAATGGGACAAAAAGATAAATAATTATAAGTTTCGGGTTTAAAATGCGAATACGAAAAAGTGTCGGGGGGAAAAATCAAATATAAATAGCCATCTAATTCTCCAAAAATCAGAAAATTCTCCTCCTTCCTCCATTGTTATAGCAAAGTCACCTCCTTCTCCAAAACTCCACCAATTCCATCCAAACTTCAAGCAAAATCGATAGAAAACTTGGTTAAACTACCGATTAAACTAGTTTCCATTGAAAATTCCAAGAAATTCAAGCTAGAAATTGAAGAACCATTCAACCTTAATTTTATCCACACCTTGAATTCAGTTGAGGATGATGTTTTCTTCATTATTTTGGTTCATTTAAGCTACATAAGTGATTATAAACATTATTAGATCGATAGATTTCAAGATTGGATCGAAATTGGAGAAAACCTAAAACTAGGTTTATGTTTGAAATGGATTTTCTATATAGGATTCCATAATTCTAATTAATTTTTATATATGTTAGTTAGCATCCATTTAATGCTAAATATGTGGTAAAAATGATTATACAATCGAATAAAACCGAAAAACACTTCTTTTGCCTGTTATACGCAAATAGGCGTTTTATCGCGTAAATGATCGATCTGTCAGTTCTGGTGAGTTATATGTATGTTATTATGCATGTGTCATGCCCAAACCAAGGATTTGAGATGGTCCAAGGATAGGGGATCCGCCTATGGCTACTGGTACCAGTATGCACACGGTCGACAGAAAATCCCGCTACACCGTCGTAATAGCCCTGTTATGATATCATATGCAAAAGTCTCATATAAAGGGGTATAGTTTCACAAATATAGCACAATTTTACATATAACAATTCATTTTCATGTTACAAGTATCATATAGGCATACTGGCCAAAGTTAAGAAACGGGATCATCGGGGCCCAATTTCGTTAACGCAAATGGCATGTCAAATTACGGGTCCGTTTTAGGGTTTTTAGGGTAGTTTCTGGTTCTCTATATTATTAACATATTTAGGTGGATTATTTGGTATCAATTTTAACCTTAGAGATAGGAGAAATTATTGGTCCAGGTATCGGGTGAAAATACTTTCTAGGTTTCAAATTATATTTGTCGGAAGTTTAGGTCAATTTAGGTCAGTTCGGAGGGTCATTTTAAGAGCCAGTTGGACATCTCAAATCAAATAAGTGTTTTTATGTTTCAAATCAATTATAATGTATATGTTATGCCATATGATGCATAAATGAAATAATTGTATACAAAAACTTACTTTTAAAGCTTAGCTAAGGCACGTAACTCCCAGCTAGCTTGAAGACCCCCTAACTGTCGCAGAGACTACCCGACTTGACCCTTCCTCGGGAGGCTCGCCTAAATATACATATTTACTCTATGTAAGACTTCAAATCATTACATATATACACAATATACATCAAATATATACATATACACAATCAATGGTCATATTTCCTATCAAATGACAAATTTACCCTTCTTGTACACATAGGCCATTCGGCCAAATTCTAACTTAGGCTACAAGTATTTAAACCTCATTTTCTGTATACAACATATTAAGTCACATATATATAAACATGTTAAAATAATTTTGGGCTTATGTTCAAGCCTAGGTTTCATTCCAAAGTATTTTAAACTTCATAGGTTATAAAGACCTAAACTAATATCAAACTCATTTCAAATGCACTAATTACTTCCTATTTGCACCAAATACCTATTATTTAAACATACTACACACATTTAATAAGTTACACACATAAATCACTTTGTAAACCCTAACCCTAGTTCAAAAGTAATTCGGCCTAAGTAGGGTTATGCCATCTAAGATTAATCTTTCCAATTCAAATTCATAATTCAATAATTAAACACATCAATTCAATAATTTCAAACTCAATTACACATAATCTAATCAAGTTTCTCATTTTACCCTAATGTAGGTTTGGTTTAAAAGGGGTTTTTCCCATTTCATTAATAATTCTCTCAATTACACCTACAATTGAGCAATTCAAGCTACTAATTAAACATTTAAACATTCCATTATATAAGAACCAAGTCAATTTCTTATTTCCCCCAATTTAGGGCATTCGGCCAAAAGGGTTTCCCTCCAATTTATGTTTGTTCTTTAATTTTAAGGATTCAATTGTTAATTCAATATGTCAATTAGAAATTCATACACTCAATCGCAACAATGCACAAAAAATTTCTCACTCCTAAACCTAATCCCCTTTCGGCTATAATGTCCCCTTCAACAATTGACATTCAACCTCAAATTAATCATTCAATTAACATCAATTGAACTCATTTAATAACAATTATGCAACCAATTGCTCTATTAAAACACATCAACTTTTTTCCCCAAATTTTTACCCAATCCATTCAGCCATCTTGAATTTGTACCAATTAATTCTTCAAATCAGTTATCAAACTCAATATTTAAGTTTCAATAAATTATAAACAACAAGAATTTCAAGCTACCTTTAACTTCCCAAGAATGGCCGAACCCCTCAAGCCCTCTAACCTCTCACCAAATTGAAGATTAGAGATTTGATTGATGAAATGGAAGTTATCTGATAATGATCTTCACTCTAGCATAAAAATTTAGCACTAATACTTGATTTTCCCAACTTGGCCGAAGCAAAGAAGAGTTGTTCCTCTTTTTTTTTTTTATTTCAGTTTCTAAGAAAGAAGATGAAGGTTGGTGGGAAAAAATGATTATTTAAGAGTTAGTGGGATTTTTTCTATTTAATCCCATGCATGCAATTCCATAAAAAGCAATCTACATCCTACACATGCATCTCTTGGATTTCAATGTATCAATACATTATTTTATTGAATCAAGATGAGTGAAATGGTGAAATTGCCATTTCACTCACTAAACCTATATTTTTTTTAATTGAGTCCTTTTAAATTATCAATTAAATCCCCAAATTTTATTTCCTATTTCAATTAAGTCCTTCCATTTCCATAACCTAATTCGACCATTTTATTATTATTTTATATTATTATTTTTTTTAAACAAACAATCAAATACACATGTAAGTACATCAAAATAATTTCTAATAAAATAATAGAAATTTTTCGAAGGTGCTTAACTATACTAAGCTCAGTTGTGATATGGTGTTATAGCATGTTTAAACCTTTCTTTGATCAATTTGAATCCATTTAAATTCCTACAATTTTTTTGCCAAAGACTTTCATTTGAGTTTCTTTTGAATTTTCCTTGAATTCAAGCTCTGATTGTGTTGTTTATTGATGTATATAAACCCTGTTTGATAATGTCTTTGTGTTTGTTGCCATTGGGGCTTGAATTCTAAACTTTGGCTTTTAATCAATATGTCTCAAAACTATATTTATTTAGTCCTAAAGTGGTGCACACCAAGTGCTCGACGAAATGACCTTTGTTAAATTCCTTAAGAATCCAATTGTTACCAAATTTATTAAAATGGGTGACTTTCTTTGTCACCAGTGTGAATGTGTCTTCTTGACATATTTTAAACTTATATCCTAAATGAATTTTGTGGCATTTTGCCTATATTATAATGTTTCTTTGTTAAGGATAATAATCCTATATGTGTTTACTTGACTAAATAGCTCAAATGAGCTAAAGTTATAGAAATTGAGCCTTGTTGATTTTCTTGCCTATTTGGTATTTTATTTGATATCTTTAGCCTATTCTAATGTTTGTATGATAGAGCTACCTTACTGATGGGTTCATGGGTAAATACTATCAGCATTGTGCATAATGAAATTCCAGTGATACCCTAGCTAGGAAGGGTTATGGTCCTGGCCATAGGGTCTAGTCCACCTTATGCTATTTACATGGTATATTGATAATGATATGCATTTCATGACCCAATATCTGTTATATATATATGGTTATTATTTCTTCCAGTGCCTACACGTTTATATTTGATGTCTATAAACCATTTTCCTTGATTTGGTCCGTTAATGTGTTATCCATGAGTCAATTGTTAATACTGTTCATTTGTTGTTTCCTACCTAGCTTAATGTATAATAATATATATATATTGACTCACTGAGTATGAAAATACTCACCCTTTTAGTGGTTTTATGTTTTCAGGTCAGGAATAGAGCCGGTCCAAGATTTCTTCATCCGTGAATCCAGCTTTGTTATAAAAATGTAAATATATTCCTTGTATATAATTTAGATGCTCCATGGATATGTAAATTATTAAGATGGCTATACTTAGTATGGTCAGTAATATTATTAGTTAGTGATACTTAATATGTAATATCTGCCATTTTGTTGTATTTTAATTATTGTATATTTGATGAATTTAAATTAATTAAGGATGAGAATATTTGAGGAATGCAGTAAATTTCTGGTTGTAGGAATTTGTGAGACTGATTGCATGATCTTAAGAAAATAATTTGGTAAAGTGTAAAACATGAAAGTTATGAATTTGTCTCATCTAAAGTTCTGTAAAATGGCTTAGCAAAATTCTATGTGTATGATGAGTTATATCCCTCTGAGCAGGACTTGTTTGATTGAGTATTTCTGCAGGAAGTCTGTGTGTATTTGGAATTTCTAGGAATGACTGAGATAGATTGAGCCAAAGGTGTAACATGAAAAATGTTTCTTTATGTATTGTGTTGTTGGATGTAAAATTTAAGGAATTTTGGATAAATATATCTCAGTGGAGAAAGGAAATTATCAGACCTGTTCGGATGAATTATGGGGCAGTAAGTCTGGGTGACAATTAGAGAGTCACTATGGTCTGTGTAGTTGCTCTTGTGATTTGAATTTTGGATATGTTGAGCCTCTGCATGTCTATTCTAAAAGAATTAAGAATTTTGGAAGTTTGTAGCTCATTTGCTAGCTGGTTAAGTATAAGTTGCCAAGGAAGAGTTTTAGTTTATTAGGATCTGGTTATGGTGAGCTGGCAAAATGCGAGGTGGCATTTTCTGAGCTGGCAATGCAAGCTAGCGAAGTGGAGAAGTGGCGAGGTGAGATTGCCGAAGTGGTATTTTGCGAAGAAGCATATAAAAGGTGGCATATGCAAAGTGGAGTTAGGCGAAGAGGAAAGGCGAGGTGGCATTATGTGAAGAGGCAGTATACGAAGAAGGAATGTCCGAAGTGGCAATTCGCGAGTAGAGTTTTGGCAAAGAGGGAGATAGGCGAAGCGAGTTGGCGAAGAGGCAAAGAGGCATTACCGAGGCAGCATATGCGAGGAAGAGTTCGCGATGAGATTTTGGTGAGGCAGCATATGCAAGGTGACATATGCGAGCTGGATTAGCGAAGTGGCTTTTACGAAGTGGCATTGCCGCATCAATTTTGGGAGATGGGAAGTGCGAAGTGAGAATGGCGAGATGGCTTATGCAAGGTAGCATTGCCAAGAAAGGATGGCGAGGCGAGCTGGCGAGTTGGCTTATGCGAGGTAGAATTGTCGAGACAGGTTGGCGAGGCGAGCTGGCGAGAGGGATTTTGGGCAGTGGCCTATTTAACCCAGTGGCCAGTGACAATTTTCTACACGATATTCTTTCTTCTTTTCTTCGTTCTTCTAAAGTCTTTTCTCATATCAGTTCCATTTTATTTTCAAAGGCATTAATACTCAAATTAATGTATTAGACCTTTAGATTATCCTAGTTTAAGGCAAAAATCATCAGATTTAAGCAAGAAATCTCAGGAATTTGAGTGTTGAAGAAATAAGGTAAATTTTCTTCCAAAGTTATTTCTTTTAGATTTATTTAAGTCTGTTGGTTAGAATAATAAATATTAGGTGTATAGAATTTATTGCAAGCAATTTGAAATTATTAATGGTAATTAATGTGGAAGAAATTAGAATTTTGGACTGTCATGAATAGTAGCATGAACAGTAAATTCGAATTAAATGCTGATTTTTCCTTAAGAGATAAATTAAATTGAGGATGGGAATTAAGAATAGAAACTCTAAGATGATTAAATATTTAGAAATCATGTTGAATATTATTAAGTAAGAAAAACCCTAATTTTGAATATTTGGGAAAATTTTTTAGGAGGAGGAAATCAAAGTAATTGAGGAGATTATTGTGAGCAATCTGTTAAAGAGAATTTAAGGAGAAATTGTGTTGAAGTAAGTATGAACATTTCATTTGTTTATTATTTCTTTGAAATAATATGACCAAGCATTCTTAAATTGTTCATTCCATATAATTCTCATATATTTGATATTGCCAAATTATTAAATGATAACATTATGATGTTCTAAAATCAAAAGTTTCCCTATGTTTCATATGATTACCATATATCTATATATAATGTAAATGACTTGATCAACCTTCTTGGATCAAGTTCATATGCTTCTTACTTGTTAAACTCGATTTGAATGATGATATATGTTGATGGTCTTATGACCAATATGTTCTTGTGAGATTGAAACCACATGACCCTATGGATAGAACGCTTTTCCCAATGAGAGTAAATTCATTGGTCCATCGTGCACTTTGGGAATGCAGCTGATAGGATTTTTATCAGTGTTCCACCTAGAGGAGACCATGAGCTTTAAGCGTATGCCTGGCCAAGCATGCGTTCACGTTAAGGTAGCAAGGCTACTGATACGTATGTTATGATATGAGATTAGTTCTATCAAATGAGATTTGATAATGCCATTCTTTATGGGCCTTTTATATTCCAAATAAGAACCATGATTCGATTTGTAATATGATTTGATTGTGCTAATTATTATAAGCACTCATGTTCCTTCAAGTAAAAGCTTGAGATTCTTTCATACCCATATATATAAATTTAAGTACATGATTACAATTTGATATTCAAATTCTTGATTTATGTTGTTCATATCTTATTAAGTTGAAGGCTCACTCTTTTCTGTGAATTTCAGGTGATAGTGTAGCTCGTGAGGGAGCTAATAGAAAAGATCAAGTTTCTTGACTCATTCTTCCAAAAAGCCTTCATTGTAATTATTTTTGAAATTTGATTATGTATATTCCTTAAATGGTATTAAGACACAATATGTATTAGAGTTTACTCTAGAGCTCCGTAGTTAGTCATTTGAGGATGCTAATATATATGATGTATGGATTGTTGTCTTTTGGGTACTCTTGTTCCTTAGTGATGTGGGATGCATCTTTTGATCAGTAAGGAACAAGAGGAAAATATGAAATTATATAGTAAAGAAATGAATTATGCTTATATGGATTATGAAAATGATATTTTGTGATATTGTATTTGATATAATTGTGTATGAGATCCAGGATATGTGAGTTCTATGGGTTTATGGTGGCCTTAAGCCTATCCTTGCCATAGGACCGTCACACCACTGGAGTTGGGGTGTGACAGATGCGGTATTAGAGCTCTAGGTTATAATCCTTAGCATAGAAGACATATAGAGATGCATGAGCACTAGTATAAGTATTGATTAAGATAACTACGGAGCATAGGATTATGTCTCGTCCAATTATGTCTTTCTTTGATATATATATCTAAGTTAAATATGCGTAGAGAGTCTGATAATGTTTTTTCTTCTTATCAGTATCGAGATGGCTCTGCGTCGTGGTAGAGGACAAGGGCGAGGCCATCCTAGGTGGGATTTACCTTCTGAAGAAGGTTTTGTAGGCAGAAATAGAGGAGATGAGGTCCCTCCTGTGCTACCAGTGGATTTGGCTCATATGGCACAACAGCTAGACCAGCTACAGAGGAACTATGAGGTATTAGCTGAGTTTATTACTCAGTAGAGGCAGTAGCAAGCTCCTCCAGTACAAGTAGTTTCAGATATTCCAGTTCCTCCACCCCCGTCTGCTGTGGTACCTCAAGTTGAGGAGGTTTCGTTTGAGAAATTTTTGAAACTCAAGCCTTTAGAGTACAGAGGTGAGGTAGATCCTACAGATTTTTTGGAAGAGATAGAAGAGAAAATTCAGATTTTGAGGATTCCTAATAGAAAGGCAATTGAGTTTGCGGGATACTTGATGAAAGTCGAAGCTAAGGATTGGTTTAAACGGAGTATTCCAAGTATGCTTCAAGATCATGGAGAGTTATCTTGGGAGAGATTCAGATAATTGGTCCTTGATGAGTTTCTTCTAGAGAGTGTGAGGGACGCTAAATCCATTAAGTTTGAGTGGTTGGTTCAGACTCCGGGTATGACTATGTCAGAGTATGCTAAGAAATTCAGTCAGTTGAGTAAGTTTGCTCCAGCCCTTATGCCTACAGAAGCAGCACAGATTTAGAGGTTTCGTAGGGGGCTTATAGCTCCATTGTTTAAAGTTTTGGCTGCTCTTGAGTTTGACTCTTACTCCAAGCTTATGGATAAGGCTAGAGTAATTGACAATAGAGAGATGGAGGTTAGATCTGAAAGGGAAGAGAAGAAGAAGGCTAAAATTGGAAGTTCTTCTAGGCAGGATAGTGGGGTAAAGAATATAAATATTTTACCTCGATCAGTTTCTCGGGGGGGGGGGGGGGGGGGGGGGGGTAAATTGCCCAAAAAAAAAAAAAAAAGAACACACCCAAACAAGAGTTTTTTTTTAACAAACACAAACAACAAACAAAACACAAAAACAATAAATTTTTTTTAGAAAAAAAGGTTTAATAAAACCAAAAAAAAAAAAAAAAAAAAAAAAAAAAAATTTAATAACA
>CANXYC010129829.1:0-19712 GCA_948193065.1 Aleurites moluccanus
GAACATATCATTTGTTTCTTGATTCTTTTACATAATATGCCCAAGCATTCTTAAATTTTTCATCAATATATATATATATATGGATGAATAATTTAAGAATGCTTGGTCATATTATTTCAAAGAAACAAGAAACAAATGAAATGTTCATACTTACCTCTTACACAATTTCTCTTAAATTTTCTTTAGCAATTTGCTCAATTCTAACTCCTCAATTACTTTGATTTTCCTCCTCCTAAGAAATTTCCCAAATATTCAAAATTAGGGTTTTCTCCAAATCAATAATATTTAACATGATTTCTGAATATTTAATCATCTTAGAGTTTCTATTCTTAATTCCCATCCACAATTCAATTCATTTTTTAAAGAAAAATATGCATTTAATTCGGATTTACTGTTCATGCTACTATTTATGACAGTCCCAAAATTCTAATTTCTTCCACATTAATTACCATTAATGACTTCAAATTGCTTGCAATAAATTCTATACACCCTTTATTAATTATTCTAACCAACATACTTAAATAAATCTAAAAGAAAATAATATTGGAAGAAAATTTACCTTATTTCTTCAAAATTGAATTTCTTGAGATTTCTTGCTTAAATCTGATGATTTCTGCCTTAATGTAGAATAATCTAGAAGTCTAATACATTAATTTGAGTATTAATGCCTTAGAAAGTATAATGGAACTGATCTGAGAAAAGACTGAAATTAACGAAGAAAGAAGGATGGAATCGTGAAAGACGCTACTGAGCTGCTGGGGTTAAATAGACCACTGCCTCAAAATCTCGCTTGCCAGCTCACCAATCTACCTCGGCAAAACTACCTCGCATATGCCAGCTTTCCATTCCCAGCTCGTGCTTCCCAGCTCACCAAACTGATCCGGCAATGCCACTTCGCTAATCCAGCTCGCATATGTCACCTCGCATATGCTGCTTTGCCAAACTCTCTTTTCGAACACTTCCTCGCATATGCCACCTCGGCAATGCCTCTTCGCCTCTCCGCCAACTCGCTTCTCCTATCTCCCTCTTTGCCAAATCCTGCTCGCGAATTGCCACTTCGCACATTCCCTCTTCTCCAAACTCGGCTCGCGAACTGCCACTTCGCACATTCCCTCTTCGCATGATGCCTCTTCGCATAATGCCACCTTGTCTTTTCCCCTTCGCCAAATCCTCTTCGCCTAACCTCACTTCGCATCTACCACCTCGTATATGCCTCTTCGCCAATTGCCACTTCAGCAATCTCACCTCGCCACTTCGCCACTTCGCTAGCCCGCATTGCCAGCTCGTAAAATGCCATTTCATATCTTGCCGGCTCGTCACACCAAGACGCTGCTAAGTTGAAACATTTCTTGGATAACTTACACTTAACCAGCTCGCAAATGAGTTACAAACATCCAAACTTACTAATTTTTTTTGTCACTTAAAATAGATATATAAAAGCTCAATATATCCAAAATTCAATTCACAAAGGCAACTACACTGGCCATAGTGACTCTCTAATTGTCACCCAAACTTATTGCCTTAACAACCATCCTGAATAGATTTGAGAAAATCCACTCTCTACTGAGATATACTTATCTGAAATTCCTGAAATTTTATAGTCAATATTACAACACACAAAGGGACATTTTTCATGTTTATACTTTTGGCTCAATCTGTCTCAGTCATTTTCAGAAATTCCAAACAGACAGAGACTTCCTGCAGAAACACTCAACCAGACCAGTCCTGCTCAAAGAGGTATAACTCATAACTTTCATATTTTTCATTTTATCAAATTATTTCTTTAAAATCATGCAAGCAACTTCATAATATCCTGCAATCCAAAATTTACTGTATTTTTCAAATATTCATATTTAAAATTAATTAATTTTTTAAACATATAATTAATAAAAATATAATAAAATTGACAGATATTACAGTTATAAGAAGAGAAGTTCAATAGTTGAGAATGGAGTTCAGGATATGCAAGAAAAAGCCTGAGAAGCTCGTTGGAGGCGAGCCAATTGGACGACAAGTGTTGCAACGATTGGCGGTGAAACTTCATTGACTTGGTTGCTAGAAGCCGCTCTTTCTCCTAACGTGGCACATGTGGCAGTCTGATAATCTGAGTGGGGGAAATGACAGTGTATAAGTTTCTTTCTCTCTCTCTCTCACCAACAAAGACAAGTGCTCTAATTAACCCACCTCTTTTCTTGGGCTAATCAAAGATTTGTCTCTTTTATAGACAAAATAATAATAATAATAATAATAATAATAATTCTTTCTTTTTAGTTTTGTGCTCTTTTTTTTTTAATATATATATATATATATATATATATATATATATATATATATATCTATATATATTATTTCATAATGTTACAGAAAATATTTTTTAATTTAAATTTTATTTAATTTTTATAAATTCATATAATAAATTTTTCTTAAAAATCAATTTATGAATTCAAGATCGTTAGTCATTTTTTATTAAGAATATTATTTTAATTTTTTAAGTAAGAATATTATTTTAATTTTAATTTATTAAATTAAAAGATATTCTTCTAGTAAATTAATAATTATTAGATTTATTAGATGATTTAAAGAATTTATATAAATTTTTGTATGGAAAATAACAACTCAATAAATAAGATTTAAGATATATTAGATGGTCTTATATTTAAATAAAAAATAAATCATTTAATTCTATTGTGGCAAAATATTTTTTATTTTATTTTTAAAATTTAAATTAGAAGAATATTTTTACTTAAAAAATATAAAAATATTTTATATTAAAAAATTAGAAGAATATTTTATATGAAAAAAGTAATCAATGATTTTTTTCACGCCACGCACTTGAGGGCACATGACCAAGACTAAGAAATGAAAAAATATAAAATTTTCAGAACCCATAATAACATTGACTGATCACTAAACGAAAAAATTATCATATGATAGCTGTAATTATCATAAAATTAAGGATAGGGCTCACCTGCCTATAACACCCTAGAAATAACCAATAGAATTAATGTGCATATAAGTATGAATTTTTTTTTAATAAGAAAATGAATTAGTCAAATGTGAATTTTAATTAGGGAAGTTAATTTATAAAATTAATTAAAACTAAGTTAAATGTGATTAGACTAGTGTAGATAAGTTAAATTGAATATTTATAGAAATTTAAGGTAGTGAAATTTTAAATTAAAAGAATAGAAATGGGTTAGAAATAATAGTGAAACAAAGACAAATTAAAATTCTAATTATAGTCAATTGTGGGACTCATTTAATATTAATATAAAATTAATATCTTATATATAAAAAAAAAAATCAAAAACCACAAGTTAGTGAAATGGCCATTTGTGTACAACATTCACCATATATATAAATTTAATTTTTCATTTATTTAATTCATACTAATTATGTGTCATTTGCTCCGTTTTTCCATAATTTCCTTTTTATTTCTTTTTCCACTAAAATTTTTATTGGACCATTTGTATGTAGGAAGTATTATAAAATAAAAAAAAAATATAAACCCATTTTCTACAATTTGCTCCAATGGCCGAGACACCCATACCAATTTTATCATTTTTACTCTTCCTTTTCTTCCTTTAAATTTCTTTAATTTCTTGCTTTTAACTTCAATTCCATCAAATTCAAAGGGTCCCCAATCTCTAATAAGGTGATATAAGGTTATTTTAGAGGTGGAAAAGTTGATTTAGTTGGTGGAAATTCATAAGAATAAAGTTATTATCTTTAGAGGTAATTTTAATTTTAAAGCTTTATCTTCAATTTTAGTAATTCTATTATATATATTGATGTTCAATTAGTGATTTTGTGATAAAATTTTGATGAGCCATGAATTAGAAATTAGGAAGTGAAATTGTGAGGAATCAAAATTTGATTTAGTAATCTATAATTTAAATTAGTGATGTTAAATTAGATATAATTTGTGAGGAATTAATGATTTAATTAGAAAATATAATAATATATGTGAAGTTTGAGAATTTGAGTAGGTTATGCCAAAACCTAAAAATTGAGAATCAATGAGATTTTCAAAATTGACTTTAGAATTATTCAATTGAATGTTAAATTAGTACTAAAATGAAATCAATTTATGTTAGCTTATAAGGACGAGGATAAGGAAGATAAAGTTCCATTTTATCTTTGTTGAGTGAAAATTGAAGCATTTTGATTTTTGGTAACTAAAGTGAGTAATGTATATACCATTTTACTTATTTTTGCATCCAATTAAAATTATTGAAATTTTCATACTTGAACATATAATTGGCCGAACCTCATTGAAGCCTTAAATGCCATGCTATTGTTTATAATTGTTCAATGTTTCTTTTGTTATGTTAATTGAAAGCTTGATTGATTGAAATTCCTAATTGGTTAATTTCCTTTCCTTTGCCGAATATGTTTCATTCCAATTTTTTGTCAATTCTTTCAAATTTTTGCTTGATCACTTTCAATTTTTCATTTAGGTGCCTTAAGCACCTTAGATATTATTAGAATAAAAATTATAACTGTAATAACCCTAATTAAATTCTAAAGCGATTAAGGATAAATTTATGAAACGAGTGTCGGTTGTTAAATTTTTATAAAATTTAATAAGTGTATAGTTAGAAATGATTATAAATACCTAGAGGACAACATCATGAGAAAAATAATTAGGAGATTAAAAGAAGTTGAAAAGAGTGCTAATTAATTAAGTTAGTTAAAAGACTTAAAAAGAAAAATTTAGAAAAAAAAAACTAAAATTGGACACCCTCCGGTGTTCGATTTTTAGTAAATTCTATAGCAGTTTTTTATCCGATTTTTCTTTACAACCTGAAATTAGATAAATAATGAGTGAATTAAAAATAGAATTGAAGAAAATTGGTAAAACCTAAATGCACAAGTAGTGAATAGAAGGACAAGAAGTGAAAAAATATGGCAGTTTGATAAATTTTGAGAGATAAGTCAAAATAAAATTAATTTGACTAATTAAAAAAAAAACATGATTGGAGCAAGTGACCCGCTATAAGTGTGTAAATCTCCACCAAGTAATTGTGATTTTTTTTTACTTTATTTAACCTTCCCAATTTTAGGTTTTCATACATTCCATTTTCTTTTTCTTGAAATTTTTTGTTTCTAAAATTTTAATTGGTTATAAACTTATATAAATAAATATAAGAAAATCAATTTATGATCTTTATCTTCTCCATAGATTGGATGAAAATTTGAGAGCTTTCCTTTAAAAATTTTGCTCATCTCTTCTTCCATAAATTACTGTTCCATCACCTCAAATTTCAAGCCTTCTATTTATCAAGCTTCCTCTTTTCATCAAATTATTGAATTTTTTTATTAGAATCTAAAGAAATATTTCAAGAGTTTCAAAGAGATAACATCTTTAAACTAACTAATTCAATTTCGTAAGTTTAATTAGTAGATTAGAGACTAAATTAGTGAAAGAAGATAGATTTTTAAATCAAACCTCTAAAATTATAAAATTTCAGTATCTTGACTGAATGTTGGAGGCTAGTTTTTGAGACTTTAGAATTAGATTTTGAAAATTCTCAAAGCATGAAAGTTGTAGATATAAAAGTTGTAGATATACATATATAGAATATATTTATTTAGGAAGTTTTATCAAATTCATGTTATGTAAGAAGATATAAGACACTGAGTGTCACTAGCTCGGATTAGGATTTGGTAAGAGAAGCCTATTGTGTTTTGCATTTTTTTGTATCTTAAGATCAAAATTAGAGAAAACTCAAAACATAAAAGATGTTCCTTTATATCTTAAATAAAGTTCAGTGAAAACATAATATAATATTGACATCTACATGTTGAGATATGGATAAATCAATAGAGGTTGCTCGAGTAGGATTACAAGACAGATTTCAGAATGCAGGGTAGATTTAAAAAATTCACCATAACTCATGTAGTTCCCAAACAAAATCTAAATTTTCAGTATGTTAAACTCTCATATATATAGTTTAATTATCAAAAATAAGTGAAGCAATTGGATGAGTATAACTAGAGATATTAACAAAAGTAACCAGGCTACCAGAAACCAAATTATATAAAATTGAAAGGGATAGTTACAATTTAATTCACATTATATGAAATTAAAGTAAATTGAGTATTAAAACTATATAATTGCTCTTGTTACTTTAAAAGACAAAAATAAAGGAGAAGAACTAATGGATTATTCCTTTTGCTTGTGTTAGAGTAGAATGTTAAGTTTTTGGAGCTAGAGTTGTAAAGCTGAGTATGTATATATGTTATTTTACTTGAATTTGAATCCAAATGAACTTTGTTAATGTAATATCTGTCATTTTGTTGTATTTTTATTAATGGTATGTTTGAAGAATTAATTAATTTTAAATATGAATGTTTGAGAAATCTAGAATTTCTTGTTGCACTTGCAGGATTTTGTGAGGTTGATTTCATGATTTTAAAGAAATAATTTGGTTCAGTGTAAAACATAAAAGTTGTGAATCTATGTCTCATTTATACTTTTTTAAAATGGCTTGGCAGAATTATGTGTGTGTGATGAGTTATGTCCCTTTGAGCAAGACTAGTCTGGTTTAATGTGTCTGCAGGAAATCTGTGCTTGTTTGAATTTTTTGGGAATGACTAATGTAGATTAAGCCAAAGGTGTAAAAATGAAAAATGTTTCTTTATGTGTTGTGTTGTTGTCTGTAAAATTTTAAGAATTTCGGATAAGTATATCTCAGTGGAGATGGAAATTATCAGACCTGTTCGGATGTATTGTGGGCAGTAAGTCAGGATGACTTTTGGAGAGTCACCATGGTCTGTGTTATTACCTTTGTGATTTGAATTTTTGATATGTTGAGCCTCTGTATGTCTATTTTAAGTAACAAAAAGAATCAGGAAGTTTGGATGCTTGTAGCTCATTTGCGAGCTGGTTAAGTGTAAGTTGTCCAGGAAAGGTTTTAACTCAGCAGAGTTTTTGTGTTAAGGGAGCCGACATATGCGAGATGACATTTGCGAACCAGAAATGCAAGCAAGCAAAGTGGAGAGGTAAGATTGCTGAAGTGGCAATTGGAGAAGAGGCATATGCGAAGAGCATTATACAAAGAGGAAGCTCGCGAGGAGGTATTTAGAGAAGAGGCAATATGCGAAGAGAGAATGTGCAAAGTGGCAATTCGCGAGCAAAGTTTGGCGAAGAGACGAAGAGGCGAAGAGGCATTGCTGAGGCGGCATATGCGAGGAAGGGTTCGCAAGGAGAATTTGGCGAGGCAGCAAATGCGAGGTGTCATATGCGAGCTGGAATAACGAAGTAGCTTTTGCGAAGTGGCATTGCCGGATCAGTTTGGCAAGCTGAAAAGTGCGAGCTGGGAATGGCGAGCTGGCTTATGCGAGGTAGCATTGCAGAGGCGAATTGGTGAGCTAGCAAGCGAGATTTTTTGGGCAGTGGTCTATTTAAACCCAACATCCAGTAGCGTTTTTCCACGATTTTTCTTTCTTCTTTCTTCGTTATTTTTCAGTCTTTTCTCAGATTAGTCCATTTTATATTCTAAGGCATTAATACTCAAATTAATGCATTAGACCTCTAGATCATCCTATTTTAAGGCATAAATCATCAGACTTAAGCAAAAAATCTTAGGAATTTCAGTGTTAGAGAAGTAAGGTAAATTTTCTTCTAAAGTTATTTTCTTTAGATTTATTTACGTATGTTGGTTGGAATAATTAATATTGGGTGTATAGAATTTATTACAAACAATTTGAAGTTATTAATAGTAATTAATGTGGGAGAAATCAGATTTTTGGACTGTCATGAATAGTAGCATGAACAGTTAATTCCAATTAAATGCAGATTTTTTTACTTAAGAGATAAATTAAATTGAGAATGAGAATTTAGAATAGAAACTCTAAGATGATTAAATATTCAAAAATCATGTTTAATATTATTGAGTAAGAAAAACCCTAATTTTGAATATTTGGGAAAATTTCTTAGGAGCAGGAAATCAAAGTAATTGAGGAGATTATTGTGAGCAATTTGTTAAAGAGAATTTAAGGAGAAATTGTGTTGAGGTAAGTATGGACATTTCATTTGTTTATTGTTTCTTTGAGATAATATGATCATGTATTCTTAAATTATTCATTCCATATAATTCTCATATATTTGATATTGCCGAATTACTAAATGATATTATTATGATGTTCTAAAATCGAAAGTTTTCCTATGTTTTATATGATTACCATATATATATATATATATAATGTAAATGACTTGATCAACCTTCTTGGATCAAGTTCATATGCTTCTTACTTGTTAAACCCAACTTGGAATGATGATATATGTTGATGGTCTTGTGACCAATATGTTTCTTGTGAGATTGAAACCACATGACCCTATGGATAGAACGCTCTTCCCAATGAGAGTAAATTCATTGGTCCATCGTGCATTTTGGGAACCCAGCTGATAGGGTTTTTATCAGTGTTGCACCTAGAGGGGACCATGAGCTCTAGGCATATGCTTGGCCGAGCATGTGTTCACGTTAAGGTAGCAAGGCTACTGATACGTATGTTATGATATGTGATCAGTTCTATCATATGAGATTTGATAATGCCATTCTTTGTGGGCATTTTATATTCTAAATAAGAACCATAATTTGATTTGTAATATGATTTGATAGTGCTAATTATTATAAGCACTCATGTTCCTTCAAGTAAAAACTTGAGATTCTTTCATACCCTTATAAATATATAAATATATGTACATGATTATGATTTGATATTCAGATTCTTGATTTTGTTGTTCATATCTTACTGAGTTGAAGGCTCGCTCCTCTTCTGTGGATTTTAGGTGATAGTGTAGCTCGTGAGGGAGCTAGTAGAGAAGATCAAGCTTCTTGACTCATTCTTCCAAGAAGCCTTCATTGTAATTGTTTTGAAATTCGGTTATGTACATTTATTAAATGGTATTAAGACACAATATGTATTGGGAGTATACTCTAGCGCTCCACAGTTAGTCATTTGAGGATGCTAATATATATGATGTATGAATTGTTATCTTTTGGGTACTCTTGTTCCTTAGTGATGTGGGATGCATCTTTTGATCAGTAAGGAACAAGAGGAAAATTGAAATGATATAGTAAAGAAAAGAATTATGCTTATATGGATTATGAAAATGATATTATATGACATTGTATTTGATATAATTGTGTATGAGATCCAGGATATGTGAGTTCTACAGGTTTATGGTTACCTTAAGCCTACCCTTGCCCTAGGACCGTCGCACCACTGGAGTTGGGGTGTGACATTTAACCACTAGTAGGCCAAATATTATATTTGTCATATGTTTATGTGCACATTTTTAATCATGTCCTAAGGAGTCTCATTTTTATGCGGTCAAAAGAATTTTGAAATATTTGATTGATACACAACTTCTAGGACTTTGGTATCCAAAGAACATGCATTTTAGTTTAATTGACTATTCCAATACAGATTTTGTCAGTAGTTGCATGGATAGGAAAAGTTCTTTCGGTACTTTCAAATCTTAGGAAATTGGCTTGTCTCTTGGTTTAGCAAGAAGTCAAATTTAGTGTCTTTGTCCATCGCAGAAGCCGAATATATAGCAGCAACTTATTGTTGTGCACAAGTGTTGTGGATGAAACAACAAATTTATGACTTAGGTGTGCATTTGGACAAGATTCCTATTAAATGTGATAACACAAGTGCTATCAATTTATCAAAGAATTATGTTCAACATTTTAGAAGCAAGAATATTGATATTAGACATCATTTTCTTAGAGATAATGTGTTGTACAATAATATTGCTATTGAATTTGGTAGTTCAAATGATCAACTTGCGAACATCTTTACAAAGCCCTTAAATGAGGAGCGTTTGAATTTTATTAAATGTGAATTGGGAATGTTAGATGGTAGTGAAGTTGAAAATTTGAAATGATTGATGTTTAATTGTTTTGTTTATTTGAGAAATTTTTGTGTTGTTGGGATTTGTGTATTATTTTACATGCTCCAGAGTAACAATTGCCACTAAAGTTATAGCACCTGTGAATCTGGGTAAAATTTTATGTTTTCTCTCTTCCCATAATCGCGACACTACAAATGTGGTAACGGCCACTACACTATTACTATACCTTATGTGTCTCTTAGTAGCTCTCGCTACTCTAAGTAGCAGCTGCTACTGATAAATCACAGCCACTACAGAGACATTTTAAATGTAATTTTATCACGCCTCTGTCATTTCAATATTAACCTAACTTGTTCATTCTTCTTTTTCTCTCATTTTTCTTGAGTGAAATTGATTTTCTTTTCTCCCAATCACTAAATTTCATCAATTTCAACACTCAATTTCACCAATATGCCTCCAAAATGCACAAAAACTCCTGCTGGCAGAAAATTCGTTCTGCAAAATGCCTTAAAATCACTCAATTCACTTCTGAATCTTCTGGTTCAAGCTCTTCTGAGACTGAATCCATGTCTCCACCACCTCATCCTCCTACTACAAGGCTTCAGAAAGAGAAGGTAGCTGGACCTTCTCAACATCAACCTCAATCTCAACCTCTGGTACAACCATAACAGCCTGCTATTCAACCATCTAACCATGATATTTTTCTTCACTCTCTCTCCGAAGAAGAAAAGAAAAGGTTTGAGATTCTTGTTACCAATCGCAATATACTCCCCTCTAAATATATAGATTGGGGAACCCTGGGTAAAATAAGGTTAGCAGAGTCTGTGAAGGCTAAATCGGTCACTGTTAATTGGATGGTTATGGCTAATATAACCTATCCTTGTTACCCCTTGTTAGTTCAAGAAGTTTTCTCTACATTAAGGGTTAACACAACCTCAGGGAAAAATTATGGTATTTTGACCTTTAAGATCCTAAGACAACTCTATACTCTAGACTGAGTTAAACAAGAAGATATTTTTGGGTTCTATGATCATAGATTGGATAAATTCTCTAATGAATTCGATAAGTCTGCCTTTTAGAGAGAAAGTCACCGGACTAAACACTTCCTTCAACCTTAGAACCTCTAAGGTTACTAGCATTAGGAGTCTCGTGCTTAAAATTTTGCATCGCATTATAGTTTACACTATAAATGTGAGAAGGACTAGCTATAGTGCCATGCTCAAATCATATATTTTTTCCTTTGGTGCATAGAGAAAAGACACAAATTGGCTTCTGATAGATGACTTTCAGATCACTTTGATTCGCTGTAGAAAGGGAAGTCCAACGACATTGTTAATGGTCATTTAGTGACCAAAATTGTTATTGAGATTACTTGGACCAATCCAAACCCTAGGTTACGCTTTGACCCCGAAACAACTACATTTCCACCATTGCACCATCTTCATGATGAGTATAAATACCTAGGCATCCAAACCTTAGCTAAGATGTTTATTGTTTTAAAAAACTGGGATGGGATTTATGTTCTTAGGGAAGATGTTGCAATTGGTCAGCAAGATTGAGAACTGGCTTAAGGTCCTCCTCCTCCCTCTACTACTCCTACACCTCCTGCAGCGTTTGCTTCCTTTATGTCTCCTCCGACGAACTTCTCCTAGATAGCTACTCTCATCATAGGTCACATTGATGCGCTTGAGCGCAATGTGCTTACACGTATCCAAACTCTTAATGATCATGTCATCGAGCTTGCCTCTATACAATCCTCTATCAAAGGGGCAATTCATCATCTTCGATGCCAGCAATAAGAGCATACTCCACGCAACTAAAGTTTCTCCTTCTATGGCTTCAGAATCTAGTGATGCAGTTTCGAGTCCAATCGTTGATAAGGACCAGCCTCCTATGGATACATTAGCTGATATAGTTGCCATTGAAGCTGAGGCAGTAGCTGAGCACTAGGCAAAGCATGATCCTCTAGATGATCCCTAGTTTTTAGGACTGTTTTTCTGATTTTCTTTGTTTTTGTACTTTGTTGACCTAAATGGTCAATTTTTGGAATATTTTGGTAGTTTATGATGTAATTTTGCAATTTCAAATTATTAATGCAATATTTGATTTAAATTATTATTCTTAATCATAATTTAAATATATATATAGTTGATATTGAGTTATTGATCAAAAGAAAATTACAAGATTGCCTTGAATCTTTTTTATGTTCTTGCTATTTTGATAAATTGCTTACTGTTTTAGGTTGATTGGTTTTACTTTGAGTTGTTGTTGCCATTTTGAGTTATGTTTTTTTTATCAATATAGTTATTTTTGAATGACCCATTTTGATCAAAAATACCATTTTTGACTCGTTTATGGTTATTTTGATGGGTTTGCTGCAAATTCATGCATTTTTCATTTAAATTATGTACATTTCATGCTCAACACACCTTTTTCACTCCATGAAAGCAAAATCATGCATTTTTTACAACAAAACTGAACTTTTGATAGTAAAAACCCTCCCTTTGGACACTCATTTTTTTACTGCTTTCAAACAAAGAGGGAGTAGAAGTGAAAAAAAATTAAAAACTTTATTGAAAACTTGTTGGCACACTTTTAGGGGGAGTTTTGTATCAATTTTATAAAATTTTCTTGGTTCACACTTTTTAATTCTTGCACTTAAAAGTTATTTGTCACCATTAAAAAGGGAGAGATTGTTAGACTTTTTGTGTTCTAACAGGCTCACTTTGATAGGTACAAACAACTAATTAATCTACTAATATTGTTTGTTTGATTTTATGTAAGGTTCATTTTTTCATATTGTTGATTTCTGGTTTGTAGCGCCGACTACATATTTAAGTAGTCCCCACTAATTAAGGTTAATGAAAGCAAAACCTGAGAAGAGGTTTAAGTAGCCCCCACTACTTATTAAGTAGCACCCACTATACAGTAGTAGCAACCGCTACAAAGTGATCCAGAAGACACAGTAGCCAAAAATTGGAAAATAGATTTCAGTAGTGCCCACTGCAAGTTTTGTAGCCCCTGCTACTTATATAAGTCTCCGCCGCTACAAAAATTGAAGTTGAGTAGCAGCCGCTACATACATGTTACCTCTACTAGCTTCAACTCCAAAAGGTCCAAAAGTTTAAGGGTCAAAGGAGCAAAGTAGTAGCGCCCACTATAGAGATAAATCAGAGACACAAAAGCATTTTGGAGAGAAGCGTCACGCCCGTTACATGTTAAATAGCACCCGCTACTAATTGCCTTCACCATCGCTACAGGAAAAGTTGCAGAGGTGAAGTTTTTCATTCCAAGAAAAGTCACGCCCACTACAAGTTAAGTAGTCCCCGCTACTTACTTAGTAGCGCCCGCTACTCTTTGTGTAGCCGTCACTACACTTCAAAAACTGACTGAAAAATAGTCATTGCAAGTACGAAAATTTGCATTAAATGCACATTAATGCACCCAAACGGCTCTTTTAAACTGAAAACTATTTATATGGGTTGGTATGAAGTTAATAGGTAATGAACAACCATTATTATTGCATTAATTCCTACCTTTGAGTATTCAAGTTTTCTTAAATTTATATTTGAGTTTTGTATTATAAAGAGAATTAATTGCTATTCTTCAAGGTTGTTGAAGTGTAATTGATTTCTAAGAGTTGGGTAAAAGTTATTGAATAATTTATTTTTCATCTCTTGTAATTCTTTAGGGTTGTGTATGAGCCTAATTGTAAAACACATTGTAAGGTTTAATGTGAGCCAAAATACTTTAAGGTTTGATCTTGATCCTATACAAAGAATCAAAGCTAGTGAAATATTCAAGTGTAATTTTGAGAAGTAGACGTAGACTTATTTTGGCCGAACCACTATAAATTCCTTGTGTGAATTTTATCTCATTCTTCTCCTTATTATTTTTAAGTTATTATTATTTTTTAAAAATGTCACGACCCGATTTCCCAGACCAAGACGGACCTAGGGCACGGGAGATGCCAATGGCGACTGGCACCCGTAAAACCCAGTATCACATACATCATCCATAAACCACAATATAATATTTATTTTAATTAGTTACCATCCATTCTGTTATTTTATCATTCATTCTGTAGTTTACTGCAAATGGTTGTAATCATCACAATATCATCACATAACTCAAAATATCATCATTACTATATACATATGTTCATCTCCTAGCTAACCCATACATACCCCATAGAGCAGCTAGATAATGAATACCAAAATAATGAAATACAGAAAAGAATATATACATCAGAATCTGTAGCAGAAATCCTCAGAGAAACAGACGTCGGGATTCTGCAACCTACTCCTCTCCTGAAATGGGTAAACAAGTAAAGAATGAGTATAAAAGATACTCAGTGAATCTATATGCATCATAATAAATAATAGGCATCAAATAAACAATGGTATCAGTCAATAGGATAACAGTAAACAGTATAAATATCAAGGTACAGTATAGCCAAAGAATAATATATAGGCTCGGTATCATATGGAAAGACAGATAATGGGATAGACTGTATGAAAAGAAATAATACAATCTCCAGTAATTCGTATCAGTATGGACCATGTAGGTCTCTAGTAATATATCTATATCAGTGAGCATAAGGCTGATCAGGCCCTATGGCCAGGATCATAACCCCTCTTAGCTAGAATATCAGTAATACAATATGTACATCGCCAACAGTATTTCCCCACTACCCTGTCGGATCGGTAGCTCTGCCAAACCATATAAAGGTCAATAACAAGGGATACCATAAGCAACAATGGCATCCAGATATCAATCAATCCAATAACAATCAGTTCAGTATCAATCAGTTCAGTTATCAATATGATCCATGGCAATGCCAAATACAATATACAATTAATGATAAAAGGTTTAGCAATAAGGAAAGACATAAAATAAAAGTTGGTTCGGTAGCAGAAAACGGTAGGTCAATTGGCATGCTAACGTCGCTGGCGACAATGGCATTCAATTGGTAGGTCTATGGCATACAAACCAATAGGCCAATGGCAAATAAACTAGGCATTTCATCTAACATGTGGTGGGCATACAATGGCAAGCCAATAGGTTAGGTTAGGTGGCAAATTTGACTTGCCCAATTCAACAAACACAAAGCTATATTGGCAAATAAAGTATAGGCATCAAGAAACAAGATTAAACAACATTAAAATAGGATCAAATGGCTAAGGAAAATCAAGCAAAAACCAAGCAAATCCAAGGCAATGAATAGTAAAATAGGGTTCGGCCACTAAGGTGGTTTTTCCATAGGTTTCAATTCGAGAGAAATCTTTCATAAACCTCCTATAATATCCAGCCATACCCAGAAAGCTGCGAACCTCTGAAACACTGGTAGGCTATGGCCAATTAGCTACGGCCTTAATCATCTAAAGATCCACCTTAATCCCATCCTTGCATATCACATGCCCAAGGAAGCACACCTCAGTCAACTAGAACTGACACTTAGATAATTTAGCATACAACTGATGCTCCTGAAGTGTCTGTAATACAATCCTCAAATGCTCCCTATGCTCCTCCTTACTCCTGAAATAAATAAGTATAAGTATGTCATCAATGAATACAATGACAAACTTATCCAATTATGACCTGAACACCCTATTCATCAAATCCGTAAAAGCCGTTGGTGCATTAGTCAACTCGAATGGCAACACCAGAAACTTATAATGACCATAGCGGGTTCTAAAAGCAGTCTTAGGTATATCAACCCTCCTGATCTTCAATTGATGATACCCAGACCTTAATCAATCTTAGAAAAATGGTTGGCACCCTGCAGCTGATCAAATAAGTTATCTATCCGAGGCAACGGATACTTGTTTTTCACTGTGACTTTGTTTAGCTATCTGTAATCTATACACATCCTCAATGAACCATCTTTCTTCCTCATAAACAATATCGGTACACCCCAAGGAGAATTGCTCGGTCTGATAAACCCTCTATCTAATAGCTCCTGTAACTGCACCTTCAATTCCTTCAATTCAACTGGAGCCATTCTGTATGGTGGAATAGATATAGGGTATGTGCCTGCATGCACCTCTATCTCAAACTCAATCTCCCTGTCAGGGGGCAATCCTGGCAACTCATCAGGAAATACATCCGAAAACTCCTGGATTACTGGTATCTGATCCAACTGTATAGAAGACTTTTGTACATCAATCACATGTGCCAAATAGGCTGAACAGCCTTTCCCAATCATCCTTCTAGCCTGGATAGCAGAAATCAGGTTAACCCAAAACTCCAAAATCTCACCCTGAAACTCAAACTCTGGCTGCCCCTCAGGCTGGAATCTAACTCTCTTCCGATAACAATCTATAACCACTCGATGTTTCGTCAACCAGTCCATACCCAAAATCACATCCAACTATAATACAGGCAACTCAATCAAATCAGCACGCAAGATATTATCCTCAATCTCAATGATGCAATCAGGGTAGTAATAATCAACATCCACACAATCACCTATAGGTGTAGCAATCATCAATGGCATATCTAATAATCTCCTTTCCTTATTCAATTTGGATACAAAATGTGGTGACACAAAAGAATGAGTAGCACCCGAATCGAATAAGGCATCAGCAATCTCATTCTGAATCAAGATAGTACCTATGACAACATTGTCTGATCTCTGGGCATCCTGGGTGTTGACAGCAAATACTTTGCCCTGGCCCATACCAACTGGAGTCTGACTACTACTGGGAGCCTGTCCTCCCATGCCTCTACCTCTAGCTGTAGCCTCTCTACCCAAATTTTGACTCGCTTGAACCACTGGTTGTGATACTGTGACAGATGGCTGCTGATCAGCCCTCACTGGACAACTATTAGCATAATGGCCCTACTGGCCACACCTCAAACATGCACCAGTCCGTTTCCAACATTCCCCTCCATGTCTCCTACCACAAAACCCATAAGTAGGAATGTTGGGTGCCTGAGCAACTGGTCTCGAAGAACCCTGAGAGTAAGCAGGTGCTGACTGGACTAAGGGTTGTCCCCTACTCTGTAGTCTCCTCCTCTGACTACTAGTCATAGATCTCTGCTCAAATCAGGGTACTGGCTCTACCTGCCTAGGATGGGAGCTACTCTCCCCTCTCCTAACCTGTGATCCTATACCACCCTTCCTCTTCTAGTCCCTCTTCACCCTCTCAGTCTTGTACTTCTCCTCCATCTGTGTGGCCTTATCGATCACTATAGTCAAGCAAGTGAACTCTGTAGCCAACAATGTATTATGAAGTGCAGCATAGAGACCCCTCCGAAACCTACTAATCAGATCAGCCTCTGTAGGTACAATATGAGTAGCATATCTACTCATCCAAACAAACTCCTCTACATACTCCTCCAATGATCTATCCCTCCGCTCAAGCTGCTCAAATCTGATCAAATTACAGGTCTTCACGCCCTCTGTAATGAACTCATCCACTAAACCCTGCCTGAACTCTGCCCATGTAGGTGGGTGCTCTCCATAAAGTCTAGTCTCCATATGCCTCGAGAACCAGGTCCATGCCTTACCCTTAAGCAATAACCCAACCAACTCAACAGTCCTCAACTCAGAATAAGGTAGTCTCCTCACTACCTTCTCCACCTCCTCCAAGAAATCAACTGGATCTGTGCCTCTATCTCCCCTGAACTCAGGTAAGTTTAGCTTCAAAAAGATAATCATCGAAACTCCCCCCTCCTCAATCTCTCTCCGAACTCCCTGTACAGCTGGCTCCCTCTGAGCCCCCACTAGCTGCACAGGAACCGGTGCTATAGGAACTGGCTCAGGTACTACTAGTGGAGGCACTACTGCTGGAGCAGGTGGTAGTTGTACCTGTTGTCTCTCCCATCTAATCTCAACCATCTCCCTCCTCAACTCCATCAAACCTCTCATCATATCTACTCTTCAGGGGTCATCGCCCCTCTCAGAATCCTTTGAAGTCTGTCAGGATCGAGACGGACCCTCTGATACAGAAATCTCCCTCACTAGTGACTCATTGGAGGCAACCTCAGCCTCCCTGGTATCTCTATCCCTACTATCGGACATCTCTGTAATCTGTTGGGAAAAATAATAACAGTCTCAGATAATAGCAAAAACGCAGAATAATAACATGTAATAGACGATAACAACAAAGGACGTCAAAGGAAATTCTATGCTCTATGGTATACTTAATTCTATCCCATTCTTTACTTAGTCACTATTCATCTGTAACCTAGATTCACAGTCTGTAAACCTAGGGCTTTGATACCACCTCTGTCACGACCCGGTTTCCCGGACCGCGATGGTCCTAGAGCACCGAAGATGCCAATGGTGACCGGCACCCGTAGAACCCAGTATCAAATACATCATCTATAAACCACAATATAATATTTATTTTAATTAGTTACCATCCATTCTATTATTCTATCATTCATTCTGTAGTTTACTGCAAATGGCTGTAATCATCACAATATCATATCACAATATCATCACATAACTCAAAATATCATCATCAGTATATACATATGTTCATCTCCTAGCTAACCCATACATACCCCATGGAGCAGCTAGATAATGAACACTAAAATAATGAAATACAAAATATAATATATACATCAGAATCTGTAGCAGAAATCCTCAGAGAAACAGACGTCGGGATTCTGCAACCTACTCCTCTCCTGAAATGGGTAAACAAGTAAAGAATGAGTATAGATGATACTCAGTGAATTTACATGCATCACAATAAACAATAGGCATCAAATAAACAATGGTATCCAATAGGATAACAGTATATAGTATAGCCAAAGAATAATATATAGGCTCGGTATCATATGGAAAGACAGACATAAGGTTGATCAGGCCCTATGGCCAGGACCATAACCCCTCCTAGCTAGGGTATCAGTAATACAATGTGCATATCGCCGATAGTATTTTTCCACTGCCCTGTCGGATCGGTAGCTCTGCCAAACTATATAAGGGTCAATAACAAGGGATACCATAAGCAATAATGGCATCCAGATATCAATCAGTCCAATAACAATCAGTTCAGTTATCAATATGATCAATGGTAATGCCAAATACAATATACAATTAATGATAAAAGGTTTAGCAATAAGGAAAGACATAAAACAAAAGTTGATTCGATAGCAGAAAACAGTAGGTCAATTGGCATGCCAACGTCATTGGCGATAATGGCATTCAATTGGTAGGCCTATGGCATACAAACCAATAGGCCAATGGCAAATAAACTAGGCATTTCATCGAACATGTGGTGGGCATACAATGGCAAGCCAATAGGTTAGGCTAGGTGGCAAATTTGACTTACCCAATTCAACAAGCACAAAGCTATATTGGCAAATAAAGTATAGGCATCAAGAAACAAGATTAAACAACATTAAAATAGGATCAAATGGCTAAGAAAAATCAAGCAAAAACTAAGCAAATCCAAGGTAATGAATAGTAAAATAGGGTTTGGCCACTAAGGTGATTTTTCCATAGGTTTCAATTCAACAATTCAATGATATAG
Organism: Aleurites moluccanus; assembly: GCA_948193065.1. Classification (NCBI taxonomy): domain Eukaryota; kingdom Viridiplantae; phylum Streptophyta; class Magnoliopsida; order Malpighiales; family Euphorbiaceae; genus Aleurites; species Aleurites moluccanus. Next base: position 19,357 of record CANXYC010129829.1, read on the forward strand.
GCATGTCAAATGATGCAATGAAAACTCACCTAAGCCTCCAAATCACCTTTGCATAAGCCAATTTCACCAAACTCACCAAATAGCCAGTATAGGTTGCTTTGAAAGTCACCTTTGTCCAATCTCCAATTCTACATCAATTAATCCATCAATTAGTTATCCATTCACATCCAATTAACTAATTCTAACATCAATTAACAAAACCTAATACTAATTCCTCAAGTCATATCTTACAACTTCAAAATAACCATCCAAATTAGGGATTTCTACAAAATTGGATAAATTGGTGCAAATTAACACTAAACCCATATAATTCAACCTAAATAACATCTAACTAATCAATCAAACTCAACAAATAA
>CANXYC010129835.1:0-11125 GCA_948193065.1 Aleurites moluccanus
TACGGGTGATGCCTAAGCTACCAGTATCATGAAGAACCCATTTATCTATATGACATGGCAAGCAATTTAATAACAAGCTCAATATAGCTTGATAATTTTATAAAAATTTGGGCAGCATCTCCTTTGTATAAGGAGTATGCCCAAATGAAAAACACACAATTAAACACTTCCACTATATACTTCAATCTCTATTCTCAATTCAATGATCCCTCTGGATCTCCAATATCAACTTAATATAATCACATCTGCATATCAAGCAATTTCCACATATATCATACCATATACATCCATAGTATAATTATTATGTAAAACTATAAAGATGCAAGCACAAACATATATGTATACTACTCTTTAATTTACAGTACCATGGAACCTCTATGCTGTACAATATTTACATATATTTTTGAAACTTATATTTTTACATGATAAGCTAGTATTATTCCAAGGCAAGAGTAGGGGATCCAATGGAAAGTGTGCCTCGCTACAGACCTGAAAATGATAACCACTGAAGGGGGTGAGTATAAAAATACTCAGTGAATCCAAATGTATAAAAATGCAGTAAATGATCATGGAACAATGGTTATTCAAATGTGGATTGTAGAATCAATATAAGATAGTAAATGGATAATAAATCAAGTTTCTGTATACATCTCAAAATAGATATCCATAAAAGAATCCATATAATATAACAAGTAAATAGTAGTACAAGTACCCGTATACATATTCATATAAATATTTGTATCAATATTAATATAAGAATCTTTGTAAACATCTAGAAACTTATCCATATAGGTATCTAGATTCATATCCATATAATATCCATGTAAATATTCATAAATAATATCAAGTGAAGAAGTATCAAATATTCAATGAACGAGTCAATGCACATATGATATAACAGGTATGGGTCCAGTGAAAAGTACAATCGTACTAATTTAGCACAATTATAATTTTAATACAATATTCTTCCACACCATTGGTGCTTTATCCACCCATTCGTAAGAGTGATCGGCTCTTACGGCTAGAGTACGTCATCCCCCTCTAGCTGAGGCCTGTATAAAAATCAGTGTGCACACGGTCGATGGATTTACCCGCTATACTATCGAGATAGCCCTGTTATGATATCATATGGGAGTGTCTCCATATACAATGTAAACTGAATAAATATAGCTCAAATAGATCTTATAGAGATGTAGAATGATCATATGTACATATATAAAGAATAATGGGACAAATTGGGAAGTTGCCAAAGAATTGCCCGCGGGGCCTAGTTGCGCTGCCACAATTGGCTCCCAAATTACGGGTCCGTTTTGGGATTTTTGAGTAGTTTCTGGTTAACTAGGTTACCAAAAGATTTAGGTGGACCATGAGGTATCGTTTTGAAACTTAGGTCAAGACTAGATGATTGGGCCAAGTGGTGGCCCAATTGGCTTTCTAGATTTCATTTTATGGTTAGTCAAAGTTTAGGTCATTTTAGGTCATTTCGGTGGGCTTATTTACGGGCCAATTTGCGCTTTAGGTACTGTATGACAACAAAAGCTAGTTTATCAGTCCAAATGACTTTTTATGTGATTTATGATGCAAATCATGCATGATTATATATAAGGATTCACCTTAATCACTGTTTATCCTTTATTTCCCCCAATCCACTATCGGTAGCCCTAATCGGCCTGCTGCCCGGCACTCCGAACTGGAGTTCTCGACGGTTCACCTATTTTAACATATAACACTCTAGTAAGATATAAAATCATTACAAAACATATTATTTACACAAAAATATATCAAATTCAATAAGGCATACACTGTATGCACTACTAATCTCACTTTGCACTTTTTATACATTTCCTATTCCTTTATGCTATAAGTCCATTCTATCATCACCATTAGTCCACATTATACATATGCATCACATATATATCACTTTACAAACTCATATACATTTAACTTAGTATTCTATACTAAACATACACCTTATTCAAGATTATTTCCAAAGTACTTCAATCATTCATCCTTCACACATTTAAACCTATACATTTCTATCATTAACAACACTTAATCATATTCAAACTTAACTTTACTAATCACATTAACCTAACATCTTAATCTAACAAAGTCCATATTAACCAACTTGAATGGAATTCATCCTTTTTGTCCATTTTTCAATACCATTCTATCAAATATCATACAAATGTATCCAATGTATACCATTTAAGCATTTAAACCTAACAAACATCAAAACACATATCCACCATTTAAGTTCATCATTTCGGCCAAAACAACTTTTCTTTTAAATGGATTCCTTTCCAACATTTAGCCATTAATTCCTTACATATACATCATATTTAACTCATTCCATCATTTAAACACATAAAACAACAAAGTACAAAACCAAACCCTAAGCATATATGGTTCAGCCTATCTAGTTTCCATTCCAAATCAATTTGTTTCAATCATTTCACCATTAATTCATGTTATACACATCAAATGAACAACATTTAAACCAATTAATCCATCAAAACAACACTTTAATCCAATGTTCTCACTATTAGGGTTTCAATCCATTCTTTTGAATTCTAACCATACAAAATATGTTTTGATCACTAAATAATATCAAGGAACATCATATAAACATCATTGAATCAAAAGAACTTCAAAACTAATAACTTAACAAAAATTCTTCAAAATCTTCCTTGAATTAAATTGTTACTTTTTCAAGTTTTTCCTTGAATTCTATTGTTAGATTAGTGTTTAGGATGATGGAATCTACCTATTTCTATAAAAAATGGAAAGAAAATAATAAGAAATGGAGTAGCTCAATGGTGGTCGAAACTTCAATGTTGAACAATGAAAGTTTTTGCATCTTTTTAACTTAAGGAAGATGAAGACAATTGATGTGGTGGGAAAAATCTATCAAAAATCAAAGGTTTGATCCAATGCTTTAGGTTTATGGTATTTTTGGTGAAACCTAGCCATCCAACAATCCATTTTTCCTACTTTTATATTATTGGTTCATCCAAAGTCAACAAAGATGGCTAACATGTACATTTGACATACCAAATAAAAAACCAAAGCCAATAATCCTATACTTTGAGCTTATGATAGCAATTGTGCAACCTATTCATCTAACCATCCATTTCTCCATCATTTGATCCAATGGTTAGATTTAATCAAGCCTAAAATAATACCATAAGGTTTCACACACCCTATAACTCCATGTTATAAAGGAAAAGACCAAAATACCCTTAGTGCACCCGAAGCACCTCAAGCACCTTAATTGAGCAGCTTGCCAGGAACTATTTTCAACCGGGTTTAATTCTCCAACTATTATTCAAATAAACTTAATAATATCATTTTTCAAGTCCTTAAAATCTTTTCTACCTTCAAATATAGTGTTAAATCTAATAAAATCTGAAAGGGGTGTGAAATGACCATTTTGCCCCCAGTTCACCAAAAACTCAAAATCACCCGATGTTGTCCTAACAGCCTTTAAACCACTTCTATGCCTAAAATCAACTTATATAACATGCATAACCATCAATTTCATGCATAAACACATAACATTATCATGTTCAAAAGAAGGAAAAAATTTCCCCCCCTAATTGCCCTTTAATGGTTTAGGTTATATTTAGGTTGAGGTGTTACAGGCTACTACTTTTTAGTTGCGACTGCAACTTTCGCCTCTAACCTTCTATCTACTTTGATTCTCTTACTAGTCCCTATGACACCTTCGTAACAACTATGAAGCACTTTAGTAGAAGCAGCTACTGAATATTCATTCCCGTAAATATTGCCTTGTTTGGGAATGAAGTTTATGTCCTCCTTAGTAATGGCTGCGACTTCTAATTCGCTCCTGCGACTCTTGTGTCGTGCCTGCTACTGCTGCATTTCCTGCAACTTGAAATTTGGCAATTTTGCATATCTTAAAGTATGCTCCCTTTATCATGTGTAGTCTTTCAAATGTGAAAAACCTATAATTTATCAATGGTCATGATTTCTCATGCCTTAACTAACTAAAAAAAATTGTTAGTATAATTAATACATTGACATGTTTTATTATCATCAAAATCAACATTAAACACAATGGGATCCAACATTCTCCCCCTTTTGATGATGACAAAACCATACATACAAGTGTTTAAAGTAATTCATGAATATAAGCTTAACCAATTAAATACAAAAAACTATATACAAACTCTCCCCCTTTTTTATATCATCAAAAAGATTTTTCTCTCCCCTTTAGAAAAAGAGTAGCTTGAATAAGCTCATATACACAATAAGGTTCAAATTATTTCTCCCATTTTTTCAAGCATTTCTCCCCCCTTAATAATTCAAAATGTGTTCAAAGGCTGCTCAAGGGATCATCAAAATAAATTTGCACACAAAAAAAAAAATTTCGATCCCAAATTTGGAACATGGCAGTCCTAGGATGTGGGAATGATCTATGCTATCAACACCTGCAGAATCCCTGTTATCCTGTATGTTCAATCCTGTAATATCACATTATTCCATATTCATACTATATTAATCTATTTCCAATCCGTTCACATATCTAACACACACACACACACACACACATATATATAACATTTCATATTCATAATTAGTTATGATACTAATACAGACCATTCTAATATTACCATGGAGCAGTTTAGAGTACAAAATAGGTAATATGTGGAAGAACTGTACATGACAAACTTTGGTCCCAACTGAGGAAGAAAGAAGTCTTTTGTAATACCCTAGGAAATGCTATCATAATTGTACAATAGCATAACCAGTTATTGGTCTAAAAACACCAAAATAACTAAGGATAATTTTTGAAACACAGTTAGAATGCATTTGAGATACTGTCCTGGAAAATGTCGGTGTTAATAACACTGCCCGGGGAAATAACAGTCCGGTTACAAATGAATTTCTACTTTAGACTAGGGGGTAAAGAATCATATATTTATATGTGAAATTATGGTGAAAAGAAAGAGGTGAAAAATATTTAGGAATACTAAAAATTTAAGTAATGGCAAAATCATAAATAAGTTGAATTTTAGGGGTATAATGGGAAATCAACTGTCTGAGTTTCAGAGTAGCTCTGAAAATATTTTTATAATAAAGTATAGATAAAAAGAAGCTATTTTAGTTCCCACTTTTAAATTTAATTCTCAACAGAATTAACAGAATAAATTACAGAAGAAGATGGGATCAAAGTCCAATTTATGGATAGTTTGAGGACTTAAATGTAATTTGCCATTTAACCCACCTATATACGCAACACTTAGAAGAATTTGTGGTCATATTCTTCATTTCTCTCTAAGTGTTCGAACCTATCTTCTTTATTTCCTCCAAAATTTTCTAAGCAAAACCAAAGAAAAGCTTAAGAAAACCTAAGAATCTAACCTTATTTCATCTTCTCCATCATTTTTCTTTAAGATATCACAAAGGAAATCAAAGGATTGTTGAAGAGGAATTTTGGGTATAACATCACTTTCAGGTAACAAGTTGATTTCTTTAGTTTATGATTGTTTTAGATGTATTAAATGTTAAATAGGATGGGTTTAGTGTTAATTTGCATCAATTGATGCATTTGGTGATTTTCCCCAATTTTCCAAACCCTAGTTCAAGTTGTATGATTTGGATATTTGAATTAGTGTTAGTTAATATTAATTAATCTTATATTATGTTAATTAGAGGCTAATGGGTGGTCAAATTGTTATTGGTTTGATGTAGAACACAAAGAATTGGATGAATATGCATTTTGCCTCCTTTGAAGCTTAAGGTGGAAAATCAATTTTCCTTGCTCATTTTAAGTGTGAGGTGAGTTTAATATGCATCATTTAACATGTCTTAAGCATTGAAATGTTGATTGGAAATCATCCATAAAACCACCTTGTTGGCCGAACTCTCCATCACTATTCATTCCTTTTATTTTTGCTTGTTTTTCCTTTGAATTCATAAGCCAATTTGATCTTTTTGATTGTTTTTATTGTTGGCAAATTGATGCTTATTGTGTTGACTATATTGTGAGTTGTTTGTTAATTATATGGACATTATCAATATTGCACTATAACCTAGCCAAATTGTCCATTCATTGTTGCATACCATGTGTTTAACAAAATGCCTAGTTTATTTTGCCATTGGCCTACCACTGTTTCATCCATAGGCCTACCATTTGAATGCCATCGTCGCCAGAGACATTGGCATGCCAATTGGGCCAACTTTTTTACTTTGATTCTCCAACTTTTGAATCATTTCAATAATTATTGCTATTCTTAATACCAATGTTTATTGCTTTTTCATTGCTTATTCATTGCTTTACTACAGTCTCATTCAATTAAATTCATGAACTATTGTACTTGATGAGCACATTGATGTTTATTGATATCAATTGACTTATTCCATGCTTTTATTGATTTCAATGAGATTTGACAGAGCTGCCTCTCTGACGGGGTAGTAGGTACATACTGTCGGCAATGTGCATATTGTATAATGATACCCTAGCTGAAAAGGGTTAATGGTCCTAGCCATAAGACCTTATCAGTCTTATGTATATTGATACATGATTGATATATGTGATATGAGTTTCATTTCCCTTTATCTTTCTTATCCATGTAATATATTTAAATTGATCTGATTATTGATACTATAGTCATTCACTGTATTATGGTTCTTAATTTAGATATTATTGAGCAGATTAATATTCATTGATTGTCTGCCTACTGTTTATTGATATTTCAGTCTTTTCTTCTGGCCGATGCATATTAGATTCACTGAGTATTTTATACTCACCCTTTCATTGTTTTCCCTTTCCAAGTGCAGAGTAAAAGGCAGATTCCCGACTATTATTTCTCGAGGAATTCTGTAGTGTCTCTAACAGTAGTGTAATTATTTTTAACACTATATTTTGTATGTATAATTTAGTTATTCCATGGGTTATATAAATGGCATAGTTAGACTATGATTATGTATGTATGGTATAATATGAGATTAAGTATGAGTATGGCATGAGATAATGGTAATTATAGCCAATTACAGAATAAATGATAGACAAATTACGGAATACCAGAATGGAACTTAATTAAGAATTGGATTAATTAATTGATAGTATTTGAAAATAATATGTGATATTGGGTTCTACGGATGTCGGTCACCTTTGGCAACTCTTGTATCCTAGAACCGTCATATTCTGAAATTGGGATGTGACACCTTTGGAACCACTTCTACTCTACTCCTAACCTAAAAAATATGTAACAACTGAAAGAATGAGTATAAAATACTCAGTGAGCCATAATTATGCCATTATACAATTAGGCTAGGTAGTCTAATAGAAAATTCTCACTAATGAGCATAAGAAGATTATAAGTATGGATACACAATAATATGGTCAAAGAATAACAATAAGAGAGCAAAACAATCCAATTCAGTCAATCAATGTTCAATCATATGGTAAGTATAATGAAATAACGTATGACGGATAATAGGCCTGTAAACATATAATAAAATTGCTACAGTCTGGTAGCATATCCAATTCAATGAAAATAACATAAAGTTAACAAGACCTTATGACTAGGATAATAACCCCTTTCTAGTAAGAGTCCTAATATCAATATAATATATTGTACACAATGCCGATGATATTTACCGACTACCTCATCGGAAGGTATCTTTGTCATATAGGTACAGTAACAATGATATGAAATCAATAAACAATGGAGCAATAGGAAGCAATATCACTTGATTTAGTATTCAATGAACTCAATATAATTATAATGGACAAGTAATAGAATAATTGTCAAATAAACATAGTAAGTCAATAATAAATTAGGTTAAGGTTTAAGTAATATAAATGCCATTGTAGCAAGTCTACGCTGGCAAAATGGGTACTCAATTGCGCTGGAAAAATTGATACTCAACGATGCTGGCGAAATCGATACTCAATGGCGCTGGCAAAATCGATACTCATTGATGACAAACCAAAAGTTCATTTAGACATTTTATCAAATATATGGTAGGCAAAATTTCAAAGAATTTTGTTAGGGTTTATGAATAGTTTCAACAAAGCCAACATTTCAAATTTCAAGTACTCAATCCAAAGAATAATATAGGCAAAAAAAATCAATTCAAGAATCAATAAAACATAGCTCAAAATCAATGGAAACACAAGCAAAATTTCAAAGGGAAACACAAAGGTAGGTTCGGCCAAGAACGATGGTTCCTATAGGAAATTCACATAATTCAAAGTATGGTAATTTTAAGGCATAATAGCATAATTACAACTCACCTAACCCTTTGATTGTTCCAAAAATCTCTTAGAAGCTTCAATTTCTACATAAGACAAAATTGTGCTTCACCATCACCATTCCTATCTTCCTTTGATTCTACATAACAAAATTCATATGTTTCAGATTAATTTCGATGTGAGAAATCATAGTCTAAACTTATTTTGAATTAAATACACCTAACTGGAAAAAGAAAGTTTGACATAAACCCTAATTCAATAGGTTTTCTTCCTATAATTATATATACATATCTATTTGCTAATGTTTTCAATTATAAACACCATATGAGTCATATTTAATAAAAAGAAAGTAAAAGAAGTTGATTTACCTCAAGTTGACACAAAACCCTAATTGAACCCTTTGATGATTTTGATTCTCCTTTATGTTTTTAGTTGAATATTGGTAGATATTAGGTATTTAGGCTTTGAATTAAATATAGGTTTAATTTTGTCATGACCTGTTTCCAGATCGCGATGGTCCTAGGGCACGGGAGATGCCAATGGCAACCGGTACCCGTAAAACCCAGAATCACATGCACAATCTATAAACCACAATCTATTATCCATTTTATTTAGTTACCATTCATTTTGTTTGTCACACCCCAACTCCAGTGGTGCGAGTCCTAGGTCAAGGGTAGGCTTAAGTCCACCATAAACCCGTAGAACTCACATATCATAAATCTCATACATAATAATATTAATTATAAATATCATATAATATCATACAGTGATCATTTCTATAAATTCCATTAAACATCAAGCATATCTTTACCATTATCATTTCATAGATTTCTTTTGTTCCTTACTGATCAAAAGATGCATCTCACATCACTAAGGAATAAGAGTACCCAAAAGGTAACAATTCATACATCAAACACTATCATCCACAATTGACTAACTACGGAGCTTTAGAGTATACTCCCAATATATATTGAGTCATAATACCATTTAATGAATATACATAATCATATTTCAAAATAATTACAATGTAGCCATTTTGGAAGAAAGAGTCAAGAAGCTTGATCTTCTCTATTATCTTCCTCACGAGCTATGCTATCACCTGAAATCCACAGAAGAGGAGTGAGCCTTCAACTCAGTAAGATATGAATATCATAAATTAAGAATATGAATATCAAATAATAATCATGTACAAATGTTTGGTTATAACTGGGTATGAAAGAATCTCAAGTTTTACTTGAAGGAACATGAGTGCTTATAATAATAAGCATCATCAAATCATATCACAAATCAAATCATAGTTCTTATTTAGAATATAAAATGCCCACAAAGAATGGCATTATCAAATCTCATCTAATAGAACTGATCTCATGTCATATCATACGTATCAGTAGTCTTGCTACCTTAACATGAACGTATGCTTGGCCAGTCATACACCTAGAGCACATGGTCCTCTCTAGGTGGAACACTAATAAAAATCCTATCAGCTGGGCTCCCAAAGTGCACAATGGACCATTGAATTTACTCTCATTGGGAAGAGCGTTCTATCCATAGGGTCATGGGTTTCAATCTCATAAGAAGTATATTGGTCACAAGACCATCAACATATATCATCATTCAATCGAATTTAACAAGCAAGAAGCATATGAACTTGATCCAAGAAAATTGATCAAGTCGTTTACATTATACATATATAAATATGGATGAACAAATATAAAGATACTTGGTCTTATTATTTCAAAGAAGGATAATCAAATGAAATGTTCATACTTACCTCTTACACAATTTCTCTTAAATTTCTGTAGCAACTTGCTCAATTCCAACTCCTCAATTACTTTGATTTCCTCTTCCAAAGAAATTTCCTAATTATTCAAAATTAGGGTTTTCTCCAAATAAATAATATTTAACATGATTTCTGAATATTTAACCATCTTAGGGTTTCTATTCTTAATTCCTAACATCAATTTAACTTATCTCTTAAGGAAAAATCTGCATTTAATTCAGAGTTACTGTTCATGCCACTATTCATGACAGTCCATAAATTTTAATTTCTCTAACATTAATTATCATTAATAACTTCAAATTGCTTGCAATAAATTCTATACACCTTATATTAACTATTCTAACTAACAGACTTAAATAAATCTAAAAGAAAATAACTTTGGAAGAAAATTTACCTTATTTCCTCAACACTGAAATTCCTGAGATTTCTTGCTTAAATCTGATGATTTCTGCCTTAATATAGAATAATCTAGAAGTCTAATGCATTAATTTGAGTATTAATGTCTTAGAAAATAAAATGGGACTAATCTGAGAAAAGATTGAAATTAACGAAGAAAGAAGGAAGGAAAAATCGTGAAAAACACTATTGGGCTGCTGGGTTAAATAGACCACTGCCCTAGAAATCTCGCTTGCCAGCTTGCCAATCCGCCTCAGCAAAGCTACCTCACATATGCCAGCTCGCCATTCCCAGCTCGCACTTCCCAACTCGCCAAACTGATCCGGCAATGCCACTTCACTAATCCAACTCGCATATGTCACCTCGCATATGCTGCCTCGCCAAACTCTCTTCGTGAACTCTTCCTCGCGAATTGCCACTTCGCACATTCCCTCTTCGCATGATGCCTCTTCGCATAATGCCACCTCGCCTTTCCTCAGCACCAAATCCTCTTCGCCTTTCCTCTTCGCTAAATCCTCTTCGCCTTTCCTCTTCGCACATGCCACCTCGTATATGCTTCTTCGCCAATTGCCACTTCGGCAATCTCACTTCGCCACTTCGTCAGCTTGCATTGCTAGCTCACAAAATGCCACTCCGCATTTTGCCGGCTCGCCATACTAAGACTTTGCTAAGTTGAAACCTTTCCTGGACAACTTACACTTAACCAGCTCGCAACTGAGCTA
>CANXYC010129881.1:0-21505 GCA_948193065.1 Aleurites moluccanus
TTGGGTGTTTATGTTTCGTTATAAACACCAAGCCTATAAAAGAAAATTTTGAACCCAGAGCATACAACTGCAATTTTTTTAGGATATCCTGCTGATAAAAAAGGTTACAAGGTATATGATTTAGATTCCAAACAAGTCTATATTTCTAGGGATGTTATTTTCCATGAGCAAGTGTTTCCTTTTAAATCATCTGTTGTTAGTTATCCTAGTCTCCAAACTACTATATTAACTAGTCTTTTACCAATTACAGTTATTGATGATACTTTGCTAGATACTCATACTTCTAGTACTTCATCTTCAAGTTTTACTTCTACACCTCTTTCTCATATAGAACCCATAGTTCTAGTATACACTCCTCCTGCAAATCATTCACCACAATCATTGCCTAATCTTTCCTCACCTGAACTATTGGATCATACAACTGATACTCATTTTGTTCTCTCCATAATTGACTCACATTTGCATCATGATTCTACAGTCCATACCCTGGTTGATACATATAAACTAGTAAGACAAAGTACTAGATAGAAGTCCAAACCTAAATGGTTGCAAGACTTTGTTTATGTTGTTCACATTCCAACTGCTGCACCACAAACAACCCCTTCATTTGTTCCATCCACACCATATCCTGACAAATCTATCCACCATCATTGCATGAGCACTCTGATCAAACTTATATGTATTTTGTTGCTAATATGTCATCTATGCACAAACCTAAGTATTATAATCAAGCAAAGGAAGATCCTAAGTGGGTCACAGCTATGGAAACTGAATTAGAAGCATTAGAACAAAATGGGACTTGGGATCTCACAAATTTACCACCAGGTAAAAAGCCAATAAGCTCAAAATGGGTATACAAGATTAAATTTAATCCTGATGGGTCTATAAACAGATATAAAGTCGGGCTATTTGCCAAAGGCTATAATAAAGTAGAAGGGCATGACTACATGGAGAGTTTCTCTCCTGTGGCCAAACTAGTAACAATAAGGCTTTTCTTGGTAGTAGCAACTGCATAGTCTTGCTCAGTCCATCAATTAGATATTAATAATGTGTTTCTACAAGGATATATTAAGGAGGACTTGTATATGATCCCTCCATATGGCTATGATGCTCCTCTAACAAAAGTATGCAAGTTAAAAAGTCCTTATATGGCCTTAAGCAAGCCTCACGATAATAGAATTTGGAATTCACAACTAAGCTACAACAGTTTGATCTCCATCAATCAATCTAGTCATGATCATTGCTTGTTTACAAAGTCATCTAACACTACATTTCTTGCTTTGATTATATATATGGATAATGTGTTAGTTAATTTGATAGCAAGTATAAGTAGGTAATTGTTATTGATAATTAGAAATTAATGGGTCCCATCCCAATAAATCAGGAATGAACCCGCTCTGATATCATGTTAAATTTTCGATAATGAGCCCAAAGGATAAATGAGAGAAGGTTAAGTCCACAAAAAATAACATTGACTTTTGTTAGACCTTAAAGTCTTCTTCATACTCATTTTGATGGTTACAAGCAACAAATTATTGGACTAATAAGTTTGTTTGATTATGTGCAAGAATCTCCAAGAAATTCTCCGAAGTATTGCAGGATGCTGCTTAGTCGCGGGCGCGACCAGTTGTAGTCGCGGGTGCGACCTTAGATACAAGCTTGGTCACAGGTGCGACAAAACCAGTCACAGTCTTGAAAAGGTTAAAGTAGCGGGCGCGAAATTAAGGTCCTGAAAACTCAAGACATCCAGTAGCTTCAAGGTGAACAATGTCTATTCAGTAGCGGGCGCGACACAAGAGAGTAGCGGGTGCGACTAAGTGAAGTCGCGGGTGTGATAGAATTATTCGCAGGTGCGAAATTAAAGTTTGCATGATTCAAGACATCCAGTAGTTTCAGATTGAACAGTGTGTTTTAGTCGCGGGTGTGACATGATTCAGTCGCGGGTGCGACCAAGGATATTCACAGGACTGTTCAAGATCAGTCGCAGGTGTGAAGAAGTTCAAGCAGAGTTTGAAATTTGAATCTCACAAAAAGTCGCGGGTGTGACAGATTCAGTCACGGGTGCGACGTAAAAAATTCAAATTCCGTGTTCTTCGAGCCAAAAAGAGTAAAGCCAGTCGCGGGCGAGACGATTCGAGTCGCGAGGGCGATGGTCCGAGTCGCAGGCGCAACTCACCTGTAAAATAGCAGTTGGAGCGACTTTTCAAGAGCATTTATTGCGGGAAAATGAGTCTAAACGGCTCTTTCTTTACTCTAGACTATAAATATGAGTTAATTTGTATTAAATGAATAGAAAACAACCTTTAAACAAGTTCATAATCATTTATTGCTAGATCATTCATATTTATTGTGCAAAATCAAATTAGACTTGCATTTATTATAAAAGGTTTTGTATGAATCTAGTTTGAGAAAAACACATTGTAAAAGGTTAAAGTGTGAACCAAAACACTTAGATTTGATCTTGAACCTGCAAAAGGATCAAAGGTAGTGAAATACTCAAGTGTGATCCTGAGGAGTGGACGTAGGCTTGTTTTTGGCCGAACCACTATAAATCTCTGTGTTGATTTTCTTCTTCTCTGCCTTCATCAAATTTTTAATTGGTTATTATTTTTAAAGACAACCAATTCACCCCCCTCTTGGTTGTTAAAAGGACTAACAACTTTAGTATGGGTTAAAGGTATAATCATAGCTAAAAGCTAGAAGTAGTTATTATGTAATAATCCCTTAAACTCATATATATTATTTATCAATTTACTATCTTTCCAATATAGGACATTTTAATATCTCAACAAGATTTGCTCCATTATTGACTATTTGCTTATTGACTTTATTTTTCTTGTGCATTTGTGAAGTCGTCTTAGCCTAAGGGAGTCGTCTATGAGCTCCAGCGATAAAAATTCCAATAAGTTGTTATAATTTATGCTTCTATGTTTTGTGATAACAACTATTACAAAACTTGTCATTTATCACCATGAATTATTATCAAATGTACGTGTGTCATTTGGCAAAATCTGTTATAAAAGTTTTGATGGAATCTTTGGTATAGTTTCTATTGTTGAATTTGCATTTTTATAGGAAAAAATTAAGTGGAATTCAATTATATTTAAGATAAAAATATGTAGCTTGCAATCTCATATATCATAATGGATTTGCATCCCCAGATAGCGCAATCTCAAATCTCAGATGCTAGGATTAAAGGCATGCTCGTGATTATTCGAAATTATTTAGCGAACATGTTATTTATTTGTCTGTTTGTAAACCTTCAAGACCTTCATATGGACACATACAGAAGCCAAACACTATTTAATGAAGTGAAGGAGGCACAAAGATGATTGTGCACATTCCATTTCACATTCGTGGCGAATAAAAAGGTTAGAAATCTTGAAAAAAATAGGCAGCAAACACAAAAAATCCTGCATTATTCATATGCATTATTGATTGTTAGCCTTGCTCAAGGGATTAGATTAAGTTAAAACTTCACATAATGCTTAAGAAAAAAAAGCATTTATTTATTTGTGGGAGTTGGAATAATAGAACCAAGTTATAAATTTATAAATCATGCTCTCAAAGAAAAAGGGGTAAGTAAAAGTGAATAATTTTTTTTTTCAAAGAATCTAATATCTATGTTGTTCTCTTATGTTATTGCCAAATGTGAAACTCAAAATTATAACTATTTACAAACAGGGACAAAGCTAGAAAATTAGTTTTAGGTGGGTTAAGAAATTTTTCTTGTATAAAAATTAAGTTTTAAAAAAATTTTATATGTAAAAAGTTAATTCTAAATGGGTTAAATAAAAAAATTTCTATAAACTCATAAAATTTTTAATTTTGTTGGGTGACCCAGATCCACCCAGACCACCCTCTCTTCGTTCCAGTATGGAGAGATATAGATTGACCTTTATTAATAAAAACTTGCATATTGCATACAATATGCTTTTTTATAACATATATAAAATATTTAATAAAAATAACTTTAACTATTTTTAAATAAATTTTAAATTATTTTGCATATATAATAATAAGAAAAAAAGATAGGCATATATGTGTATTTGAAAGATAAAATTATTATTATTATTTTTATTTAACCATGTGAATATATAAAAAAAATTTAAAAAATAAAATGTATTATATATATAAATTTATTATGAAAAATAAAGAAAATGAGAATAAGAATAAAAACACAATAATATGAAATTAGAAGATGAAATTTTTTATTATCTTATAGATATCACTTATAAAATAACAAAAACTCATATTTATAAAGTTTCTCTCCACTATAGATGTCACAATGTTTTTTACGATATCGTGATAGGATGGCGAAAAATTAAATTAAATTTTAAAAATAAAAATAGAGTCGCCATAAACTGAATTGTTTTGTAACTTAGTCATAAGCTCATGCAAAACACAAACTAACAAATTTCTTAAATGTTGCAGTAGATAATACCTTAGTGAACAAATCTGTTAAATTGTCACTTAAATAAATTTATTAAATACTAATTTCACAATTCTTTTGTAAATATATTAGTGCGTCAATTGCATAAGATATGATACTTCAGAACAAAATTTTTTTTCATTATTTTCTCTAACCGGAAAGAGTTATTATTTACATAAAGTGATCGAATAACTATTGGATTATTCAATGAAAACTCTTTAAGAGTTCCAATAATATTTAAATTATATCAAATTTAGATATGAACTTCTTTATAAAAATATATAGACAAATATAATCATTTTTACATCATACTTTTAACAAGATTCACTGAGACGATTATATCACATGCATCAAATTATTAAAATTCATATAAAGATCTTGTAATTTAATTCAATAAATTTCATGAGAATTTAAATTATATTTTTTTGGCATTTTAAATCTTTCGGGGATTTTAATATAAATATCATAATCAAGTGATCTATATAGATAAGCAATCACAACGTCCATTAACTACATATTGAGATTCGTACTTATTGCTATACTGGTCAAGTAACGGAATGTAATACTATTTATTACAGGAGAATAAGTTGCATCATAATCGATGTCGGGTCTTTGTGAAAACTTTTGGGCCACTAACCTCACTTTACAACGTACCACCTTATTAAATTCATTGTGTTTTCTTACAAATACTCATTTGTATCCTACATGGATAATATTTTTGGGTGTTCAGAAGACAGATCTAAAAGTATTACGTCTATTAAGCGAGTTTAGTTTAGCCTTAATTGTCTCCTTCCATTCATTCCAATCTGAACGCTTTTGACATTTATGAATGGTCTTAGGTTCTGGATCCATATTATATCTTGAGAAAGCAAGAGCTACTAAGAAAATAAATGAATCGTCGGTGACAATTGTAATTTTATCATATATCTCTCCCGCATCAACATAGTTAATTGCAACTTCTATGTTAACATCAACCAAATCCTCGTCGTTTCCCATGACCATAGGATTTGACTGTTCTGTATTCCTGGGATTATTGCATTGGGTAGTTGTACTTATTTCACCGGGTTTTCTTTCTTCATGATTAACCTTTTCAGGAGGTGCAATGAGTGATTTTTTTATTATTTATTTTTCGTGGATTTATGTCCTTAGCCTCTGTAGGTCATCCATGCTTCCGGCGTTGACTAGACTCAAACATATTTTTTTCCATGGGGATCTTCACTCTAAGTGGTGCATTTTCTGTAGAAATATAGGACTTAGTCACTCCTTTGCGATAAGTAAATACATCTGGCAGTTTACTTGCTAATTTTTGCAAGTTAATGATCTTCTGAACTTCAAATTCAGTCATACTTGTACGTGGATCAAAATCATTCATTTAGTTTTCCTTTCAGAAATTTTTTTGGCATTCTTTAAACTTTTGGCTTTCTCCCCCTTAATGCCGAGAAATTTGACTCAAATATGCAATCAACGAACCGAGCAGTAAACAAGTTGTTTGTCAGAGGCTCTAATTACTTGATTATAGACGGAGATTCAAATTCCACATAAATGCCCAACCTTCTTTGAGGCCCCATTTTTAAACGTTGTGGAGGTGGTATAGGAACATACATGACACAAAAAAAAATGTGCATATGGAAAATATAGTGTTCACATCTTCGTACAAGTTAAATTGGGGAGTTTTATAATGATATGAAATTGGATATGATAAAACTATCATATAAATAAATAATTATATTATATAAAAATTAATATATTTTTAAATAATATAAAGGAAATAAATAATTGGATATGATAATACTAGGAAATAAATAATTGGATATGATAATACTATCATATAAATAAATAATTATATTATATAAAAATTAATATATTTTTAAATAATATAAAGGAAATTATTATATTTTCAATAATTTATTCACATCAAATATAAAATAATCACATGTCATATACTTTAAATATTATTTCCATATTCCATCCTCAAATGTTAAATATAATATAGTATGGTCTATTATTGATAATATACTATAGAAGAATTTGTGAAGGAATATCTATATGATCATAATCAGTATCATCATTGTTAAAAATAAAATTTATTTTCATATTTTCTTTCTTTTTGTCATACTCGATAAATATCAATAAAATATTTTATTATATGATAAGCATGTAACCAATTTTATTCATACCATATTGATAATATTAACTTTAAAAAAAAATTTCATATTTTTTATTTTTATTTCTGCATAATTTTACACTATTTTTGGTGATATAAGTATTTTTATGATATTTTTTTATTTTTATGAAAATATTTTGAAATAAAAGATAATGTTTAAAAATAAAATTTACTTAAATAAAATTTACTTACTCAAATATCTAAATTAAAATATTATCAAAATAAAAACTACAAACTCTTAAACAATAAAACTATCAAATGCATATATGCTATTATATAAATAAATAATCATGTTACATAAAGATGTAATATATATATTTTTTATATCTTATATAAAATAATCACATATTTTAAAATAAATAAATATCATTTTATATTTATCCATATTAAAATAATAGAAATAAAATGAAATAACTTATAATTACAGGAAAAAATCATACTTATATCAAATCTATCAAAATATTATTGAAATAATATATTAAAATATTTTCAAATATGTTAATAATCACATATTTCTTGATTTTGTTAGCCAGAACCATATCTTTTAGTACAATAGTATATATAGATAAATAAACAAATATAAACAAATGAAAATAAACAAATATGTACAAATAAATTATGATAACCTAATAAAATTAGATAGCATAAAAATAAAAGATATATGATTTACTCGTTAGTAAAATAATTCTAAAATATATAATATAATATTATTATTAATAAAAAATAATGAGATATGAATTATAAATATAAAAGCAATGACAGTATAAATTTTTTTTATAAGAATAATAAAATTATATATTTTAATATATTTTTATAAATTTAAATAATTTATTAAAATATTGAAATAAATAAGATGTATGAAATTAACATTTTAAGAGTAGAAAAATTTATATGAATTTGATTATTTAAAAACGAGAATCGTATAAAAAAAATAAAAATAAAAATAATAACATAATAATATAAAATTAGAAAAGAAAATTTTCTATTTTTTTTTTATGTTGCTTATAAAGTAATAATAGCTCATATTTTTAGAGTTCCTTTCCATCATAAGTTATAATATATAAACCCACTATAAATTATAATAAAAATTCATAATAAATTATATCTTATAAATAATATAATAAAATTAAATATAATACATCAAATAAATATACAAAGTAATGATATAATGAGATATATGAAGGGACATATAAAATAATGGAGTAGTAAAAAAAAAATAAAAGAATATCCACAATAATTTATATATTTATAATAAAATTAATTATTAGTTAGTATTTTTATAAATATTTTAATTTTATATAAATTTTAATTTTAAAATAAAAAATAGTTTTTAGTTATAAAATTAAAAAATGAGCTATTAAAAATTCAATATATATATGATTTTCGTTATTTTTTTTAAAAGAAAAAAGTAACAATTTAATAAGACTCGAAAACCCAATCAGAGAAAAAAAAAAAAAAAACCTCGTTCGCTTCCAAAAATTTCCCTTTTGTCAACAGTTAGGGTTTTTATGCTCTGTAAATGCTAAAATTTTGAGCTTTCTTTTGTTCATCGACCAGCACTTTCATGCGGAAAAAAATAATACTTGTTACAAGAAAGTGGGTGGCTTTAGGAACATTTTGAATATCACATTTCATGGCTGACTCTTCAAGCCTGGCGTGGTTTTGGGCTATTGAGTACCTTGCAAGGTTCCCACAATTAGACCCTTCAGTTTTACATGGTATGAATATGAACATGTAGTGCATTCATATTTCTGTTTTATGTATTTTAAAAGCAATTGTTGCCATTTTGATTGATTTTTAATAGCAAGGTTTAAGGGTTTTTTATTTTTTTATTGTTAATTTCTCTCAGATTTGATTGATGAGGCTCCAGAATTATCTGAAGATTTGGGAAAGAGCACAAGAGAGATGGTTGCTTTGAGATGCTTGGAGCAGTTGTTTGGTACTAGTAATGAAGTTGCGAATGATGGTACTTCTTTGAAAGAGCCAAAAGATACATTTGACTTCTCATTGAGTTGCGAAGATGTGCTCCAATCCATATTGAAAGAGGTAATTTTGTTTTATTTTTGGCTTTTTTTTTAATAAAATTTTGGTCATGTAAAACGAAGGAAATTTTGAAGTGTATAAAATCCTGTTTCTAAATACTTTTTGATGCAAAGTCATGGATTTCTCTATTCCCAGAGATCAGTATCAGATTTAAAAATATTTGGAGTGGATGTCTTAAAACACGATGTTCGTCCTTTCATCATGCACAAAAGAGCTTCCATGCCGAAATGTGCTTTAGAACAGGTAAATGGAAATATCTTTACCTGCTCAAGTTCCCTGTCGTGCTGAAGTAGCAAAGTGAAAGATTATTTTTCAACATTTACAATCTATGGTTTATTTTTTATTTTTGTTTACAAACAGCTGAAGGATACAATTCTTGAAGGTACACATCCATACAATGCTTCCTGGATGGAACTTAGTGGACTGGTGCATAAAAATGATGGGAATGATAGAATCACTTTGGATTGTAGTTATCATGATGCAGTTACCTGGAGGATTGACAGTAATGGCTGTGACACCCAAATTATGGCACCAGAAGGGGACACCATTTCTTCATCGCTTGGAAATAAGAATGGAATGGTAGAAGGTGATTCACATCACAGAAATTTATTGCCTTTTGAGAGGAACATAAGTAATTTGGGTAAAGAAAATCTGGCTGGAGCCTATCAGGAAAAAGACCTAGGTGATCTGGAGGTTGATGATCTCCATATAAATGTCAAGAGGTGTAAGCATGATACCTCCTGTGCTAATAAGTCCATGGAACCGGTTTTAATTCCTCAGTCTGGTAAAGTTATGGAAAAAGAAAGTTGCCATGGGGAAGGAGAATTTCAAGTAGGAGGATTGGGTGGATGCAGGGATTTAGAGAATGGTCATGACAAATTTGTTGCTGCTGAGAGGCTTGGGAGAAGTCCCGATGCTGATGCTAATGGTGAATTCAAGCATGATCAATGTGAGAATAATCATAATGCCAACAACATGGTGCCAGATACACCTGGAAATGGACACTGCCAATTTATCTTGGTGGATGAAGTCAATAAAGTTGAACCCAGCACATCTAATGCACCCTCTATAAGAACCCCTCAAAGAGTCTCCGTTGGTGACACCAAAGCTAACAATGATGATGATAATCAAGTAAAATCACCACATGCTGTTTCCTTGAGAGGATTTCCTGGAAGGATTACTGTTGGAAAAGCAGTTGGTGGTACAGAGTATCTTTATGAAGAAGACATGTCAACTGATGACGACTGTCATCACGAGAGGGTTGATGTTGCTATGGAGAAGTGTCATTTCTTGAGCTCTCAATGCACCCTAAATCATGTTTCACAGGCTGACTGGACAGAGCTAAGTCTTTGTGTAAAATGTAGCAAAGATGGTCAGCTGTTGGTTTGTAGTGCTGTTGGTTGTCCTTTGGCAGTTCATGAGAAATGCTTGGGTTCCTCACCAAAGTTTGATGAGAAAGGGAACTTTTACTGCCCATTTTGTTCATATTCTCATGCTATATCAGAGTACCTTAAAGCTAAGAGAAAGGCCTCTTTGGCTAGGAAGGAACTAGGTGCATTCATTCGTACACGTACAAAGAGATCACATAGAAAAGGGTATGGTAATTTAAAACAGAACAAGGATGGGGATCTTTTTCACAAGAACCATGATAGTGGGAATTTGGGAGAGGAAGAATCTGATCGAACAAATAGTAAAAGGCATGCATATCAAGTCAATGGCCAACTTAAGAACAGAAGAGATGATAGGCAGCCAGTGGAGCCTATGATATCATGCCCTGATGTAAATTTGGTGGATAGAGAAGAAGAGCCAGATGTAACTCATGGGATAATTTATATTCCTCCTGGAGAAAAGGAGAGTGAAGAGATGGCTCCTGAATGCCCTGACAGACAAGGCCAAAATTGTGCTGACCCAAAGAACAATTGTGATAATCAAATCTCTAAAAACAAAGTGGTTTTCTGTTCGAATGAAAAACAAGCTGAGGATCAGAAGGAAGCTCTAGAGCCACAAAGTAGTTTGCTTGAGAAACCCGTGTGTGCCATAAATGTTGATAGAGAAATCTCTCATAAGGGAAAGGAGGGAAAAATAATCTCTAATTACTCCATAAGAGTCCGGGAGAAAGGAAGGCAATAGTGAGTGTCTGGTTATTTTTCAGTTATTCAGTGTTCTCTAGATTACTATCATATTTCTTTATTGTTATTTTCCGGAGTAAATAATTCTTTTTTGTATGTTTATTGCTTGTTAGAAAGATCTTAATAAACTAGGTTAACAATTTCTATTCTTTTATTTCTCATCTGTGACTGTGTGTGCAAGTGGGTCCCTTCCCTGCTGAGCCTACTTCAAGCTAATGAATTAGGAAGTAGCGGAATTTGATTGCTACAATAAATAACTAATAGATGCAAATTCTATTTTGATGTGCAGTATATGCCCAGCATTGCCTCAGTTGAGGCGAAAGAAAGTTCCATGGACAGCTGAAGAGGAAACAATGCTTAAGGTACAGAGTCAACATGAGCAGTTATGATTTGACCTACCTTTGTGGGAGGTGCATTGTGCTATTTCATATAAGAGCAAAAGTATATATATTCTTAGTATAAGCTCAAAAGAGTATATAGTGTGTAAAGAGAGATTTTCTTAGCATTATATCTGATCATGGTCATTTGTTAAGCACATATGATGATGTTTTGGTTTTGGTTTTCATGATAAGGAAAAAATTCAAAAGGACCCAGTGGGTTATCAGTTTTTTCATGTTGGAGGCTATATTTTCTCTTTATTTAGTATCAATCAAGTACCTGACACTTTTGTATTTCTTACTTTAAAGTCAAATTTGGTTGATAATATTAAAATTGCATTTTATATACTTCCTGTGTGGTGTAAAATAACTCATTACATGAAGTTGATTTTTTTTTTCTTTGTTGATGATGCTTGTATATTCTTAGAAAAGAAAAAACATATTTACGCAATTTTTTTTAATCATAAAATTTTAATTTACAATAACAAAGAATTGTTAACATGGCATTGCCATGATGCCTGATGATCATCCATCTAGGTGCCACATGGATAATTTAAAAAAAAAAAATTATTGTCACATCAGTGCCGTATAAAGATGATATTAAAGATGTCAACCTAAAAGGTGTTACTGAAGTGATGAGGATGACTAGCTTAGGTATTGAATTGATACCAAAAAACGAACAGCCCCCATGGTGTAAATGTGCTAAACCACAATATTTTCACACTCGTACATATGTGTCAATTCAACTATTGATTTTTTATTTTCAGTTCACTAGCGTAGTTGATATTGCCAATTCTTTTTATTGTTACAGGAAGGAGTGCGGAGATTTTCAACTGTTGGTGACAGAGCTATTCCATGGAAGAAAATTTTGGAGTATGGTAGTTCAGTATTTTTTAGTGACCGTACAACAATAGACCTCAAGGATAAATGGAGAAATATATGCAAAGGAAGTCCTAAATGCAAATAGTTTTTGTTAGTCTGGTCAGTTTGCTTACAAAGTTACATGCTCATATTTTGGTCTGCCTCTGAATGACATTGTCAGGAACTGATCCTTTAATTTGTGGTTCTGATGTTGAAGATTACATGAGATAAATCATATCTAAATTCTCGTAATAACTTAGGAATCTGAGGGATACTTTTGCTTGTATGTTGTGGCAGCATTACTATAGTCAAATCAGACAATCAGAAAACAATGCTGCTGTCTGGATGGGTTAAGGCTGTGTTATGGTTTTGCTATCTGCATACTGTAATGGGACGTCTTCCAAGGGGAATGGGGATTTTCTTTCTCATGTAATCATGAGTATCAAAATTAGGCAGTGTCAGAAGTTCTGGAAGTTTGTGTGCATCCTTGTATTTCAGATAGTGGCAAATGTGATAGATGATGTGGGAAGAGCTGGATTTGTATCAGCTGAACTCTAATCCATTTGGTCCTCTTCAACAATGTAAAGGATAGATGTAAATGCCTAGAATTTTGTTTTTTATTTTGGCTGTTGTTTCAGTTTCATATGTAGAGGCACTTTGCTGTTTAATGAAAAAGATATATAATTGTGAGAATCTTTCGTTTTTGCTTTTGTAAAAGAGATCTAGTTCTGAACCATGAAAATGTTATTGTCTGCAAGATACTATGATTTGCCAAAAACATTCTTATGCATATGTGGACGTATCCAGATTATTTCATCACCATTAGCACACACATCTTTTAGTTGTCATCAATCTTGTTTCCTCGTTCTATCAGCTCCTCATTTGGATTTCCAAGAAGGGATTAAAAATGGAAGCTCTTTCTTCAAGTTACCTCAGATCTCCGTGTGGCTTCTGCTGCTGATGTGCTATTTGTAGCAGTATGATATGCAGAAGCTTGTGCCGGTGCAAATTGGTGGAGCTTGAGTAAAGAAATTATATGCTCTTGGTAAATCATAAACACAGCGCTATTTTATTTTTAATTATCAACATTGTCATTGTCATAATTCTTGTTCCTGTTTATAGATTTCTGATCCTAATTTGCATTATGAGATTGTTCATTTCATTATATCATGAGCATCGATTCAATACATGCATTATTGTTTATTCTTCCTTATTTCCTATTTCTGTTTCCTTCTTCCACCATCTCCCTTTTCTGGTCAAGTTGATTCTGGAATACTGTGTATGTCCGCTGATGTGATATGTTTGGCAAGATAATGTTGCAGCACTTTTATAGAATGCAACTAATGGAGCAGAGGAAACGTTCTTTTGGCTAATCTACCACTGTCAACTCTGTTACTATCAAGGTGAAATTTCTGGTCATTTCTGCTTTATTGATGACATAACCCTCTGCATAATCAACATCAACCCAACACTGTCCTTGCTATTGTTTCAATA
The DNA here is from genome assembly GCA_948193065.1 of Aleurites moluccanus. Lineage (NCBI taxonomy): Eukaryota > Viridiplantae > Streptophyta > Magnoliopsida > Malpighiales > Euphorbiaceae > Aleurites > Aleurites moluccanus. Next base: position 13,501 of record CANXYC010129881.1, read on the forward strand.
AATTTGTTGACAAAATCATCACTTCAAGCTCGATCATGAAAATTCTCATCTCATGTTTCTATAAATATAGTTGCATGATCATTCTCGTGTGGTTAATTACAAAAAAACTGTCTTAATATACTTTCTTTTGTACTATTTCAAAATTAACAGTTTCAACTGCTAAATTATAATTACAACGAACATTACATCTCCTATTTGTTGTTATTAATATGCATTTCAAGGTTTTAAATTGTGGTTGCTGCGCAAGCACGTTAGTCTATTGCGACCAAATATAACAGTCACAATCGGTGCTACAGTGGATTTGTTTAGAAAAAATTACAGTATCGAGTCGGGATGTTAGAGTCTGTTAGTCACTGTTATAATTGACTCGATATGCTATGTTTGTATTGACTGACATTTAAAACCATATGTCTAGATGTAGTAGATTCATTAGCATTGCCAATTTGACATGTGGTATGATTCAATGTTTACATTTGCAGGTCCAGTTTTTTACTATGAGAGAGAGAGAGAGAGAGAGAGAGAGAGAGAGAGAGAGAGGCATTGGCCATGGGATAATGAAGAGTGTCTCGGGAATCAGGTCATGAATGGCAGGACAACATGTGAAATAGGCTCGTGAAAGTGAAAACTGTTAGGAGGTGGTGAACTCTTTTCAAGTTAAAAATTCAACTCTTTGGAGATTCATATAGAAACACTTGTTTAGCATCCAAGGGAGAAAGCATGCATTCATTAACTCAGAAACACCCAAGCCTGGTTTCAGAACCAAAATTCCCACTCATTATTTGGAAACTCAGATTTTGCAAAAATCAAAATAATTTTTTTTTTATTAATTTTCATATTTAGAATGAAGTAGATTATAAAGTTTAATTCTTTTAATATAAAATGTAAAGATTTCAAAATAAATGAAAATCATATTATTTCTCAAAAATATAATGTGATTAAAATTAAATTATATAAATATATATCATAATCTTTCAAAATTTTAATATTTTTAATCATAATTAAGAAAATAAAACAAATGGAATTCGTTATTTATAGAATTGAATTGAATTAAATTATTTCAAACGAGTTTTATTAAACAGAGCTTATTGTATTTTTAACCTGATTTGGTATTTGGCTGAAGTCTGTACAATTGCTAAATCGGAGTTTATTTTTAACCTGATTTTATAGTTGTCTATACAATTGCTAAGTTGGAGTTTTAAAAAGTTTAATGGATTTAGTCAAAACCTTGTTTTGGTGAAATAAGCTGAGCTTAACCAAAAAAATAAAAAATAATAATAATAATTAAATAAATAAATTGAGAGTCAAAATTTATTAATTAAGTAAACTGCCAAACACTCAAGCCACTAAAATATTTACCTGTTATAGTAAATTAGAATTGGGAGTCAAAATCTATTAATGAAATAAACTGCTAAACACTTACCACTAAAATTTACTCCTACAGTAAATTGAAATTTTGAATCCTCAAGTTCAAAATTCAAATACCCATTTTGTTTTGTGCAATTTTCCCCTCAGATTAAATTACTCAAACAAATCTTATTTAGTGAGCTATCAAGCAAACTATCATTAAAAGAATTTTTTTTAACCAATGAATTTCAATTCAATAGTTTTATAATTTATCAATATCTTAATTTATATATTTAAAATTATAACACTGAATTTGAATGATAATCAGGTGCTAATTAACTAAATCAATAGTATTAGAGTAGTTTTCAAGTTTCCATGGATCAACTTTCTTACACTATATAAAGTTATATTCTTATTCTAATTGAAAATAAATTATTTACAACGAAATTAAGAAATTCACAAATAAAGAAAATAAATTTTTATGACCTGATTCTTAAAATGAGTTACTTAAAAAAGCAATCACTTGAGCTTTGCAGGTATTTAAAAAAAAGTACTAATAAATCAAGGATTTCAAATTACAGTGTTAATAAATTAAAATACACTAAATAACACAATGGTTGTCAAAATCAAACTTGATTAAATCGGAAAAATTGGAAACTGAACTAACAATTAATCCGGTCAATCCCAAAAATACGTCTCCCAAAAATTAGTTAAAAAATCAATAAATTTATCGGTTAACCGGAGAAATAGTTGAACCAAACTGATTTTTCTGATTCGAACAAATTTTCTTTTCTTTTATATATATATATATATATTCAACTAATTTGATCTCAATTCAATCTCAATCTCTAATTCTCTTTTTTTTATGGATTCTTTAATAACATTGAATAACACGGTCAAACGGTCGTGAAACTCTCTCTAAACGTGACAACATTTAAACCTACACTCTTCACTCTCTACATATCCCGCGCCCTTTCCATCCATTTTCTTGCACTCTCTTCTCTTCACTTCACTTCTTCTTCCCCAAAAAAACTCCAATGGAAAATTGCAGGAAATCTCCATTGAAGCCATGGAGAAAAGGTCCAACAAGAGGCAAAGGTGGTCCACAAAATGCCATGTGTGAGTACAGAGGAGTTCGCCAAAGAACTTGGGGGAAATGGGTTGCAGAAATCAGAGAACCAAAGAAAAGAAACAGACTTTGGTTAGGTTCTTTTGCTACTGCAGAAGAAGCTGCCATAGCTTATGATGAAGCTGCAAGAAGATTATATGGACCAGATGCTTATTTAAATCTACCCCATCTTCAACCTTCTACTGCTTCTTGCTCTGTTAATTCTTCAATTAACAACAAGAATTCACATAATAATAAATTCAAATGGGTTCCTTCCAGGAATTTCGTTTCCATGTTTCCTTCTTGTGGGTTACTTAATATTCATGCACAACCTAGTGTTCATGTTATTCATCAAAGGCTTCAACAATTCAAGAATGGTCTTGGCCTTGGCCATGGTCATGGTCAATCCTCCAATAATGTTTCTTGTTCGTCTTCTTCTTTTGATTCAAGAAATGAAGCAGAAATAGTAGAAAGCCAAAAAATCCACATAGAAAATCCTCAATTAATGGAGAAAGAAGTGGAAATTATAAAATCAGAGAAACCGCAGATTGATTTAAATGAGTTTCTTCAGAAATTGGGTATACTTGAAACAGAGAGGCAACAACAAGAAGGCTACGAGGCAATTGAAGAAAGTTGTGCAGTACAAGAATCTTCATTTAAAGATTATGATGAGGATAATAATAGTAATAATAATAGTAATCTCGGAGCTCTAGCAGATAAGAGTTTCAATTGGGATTCACTGATTGAAATGCATGGAATTGGTCATCATCATCATCATCATCATCAAGGAGCAGAAGAATCAAGTAGTAGTTTCCAAATTTATGATGTCCAAGAAGATCAGTTGGCTCCTTTTCCAACTTCCATTTGGAACTTCTAGGAGCAAACTCAGCTGATTTTGGTAGAGTAAGAAATACCCTTATCATTACTTAATTATAAACCATAGTTTAGTTTGTTCTAAAAGTATTACTGCTCCAATGACAATATATTTACACTAGAAAGCACTGAACTTTATTATGAGAGAGAGAGAGAGAGAGGAGAGGCTTTGCTATGGTAGTTTTGTTGTTGGGTTGGAGAGTGGAAGTTCACTTGTTGCAGTTGTAGTAGCATAAAGGATAAATCTTGTTACCAAATAAATATTTTGTGTTTAAATCTTGATGACGGAGTAGAATAGATGATCTAAATGGAGGAGCTGCTCTGTGTATCTCGTCCGATGAACTGAAAAGAAAAGAGAAAAATTAAACTTCAACTACGTATTTGACAGAATGTAATTAGATGGGATAAACTATGTCATTCTATTATTGTACTCCATTACGTCCTCGCACACACTCTCGAGAAGAAGAAAAAAATAGGGGACAAAAAAAAAAGGAGCAAGATAGAAAAAAGAAAAAAAAAAAGAATGAGCCAAGCAATCTAATACATGAAAGAGAAGATCTTACTATCATCCAACCAAAACTGAAGTCTGAAGTAGAGCACTTAACAGTAAACAATAGCAGATTTTCTCAAGAAGAAAAAGGAGAAGGAAAAAAAAAGGGCAGATGCGCCACGTGATAAATCAAATCCCTTGCCAAAATAAAATATAGAATGCAGCCTTTTATTTAAAATCTTACATAACCATATGACTTTAGGCAATTCCCTGTTAATGATGACTGTTATGATAACATTTTAAATTAAAAAATAAACCACATCATCCTACTTAAAATTATTTTTCTCACTCCTTCCACTTCCACGCCTAATTTACCCCTTTTTTCTCTCTCGCCTATGTTTCTCCTACCGTTGTCACCTCTCCACCTGCTACTCCTTGTGCTCCACCTCTAGCAACCCCATCTCCTTCACTACCAGCGGCTACATCACCACCACCATCTGTTACAATACTAACACCTTCTACAACACCACCGCCTTATACAACACCACCGCCTTATACTTGCCATCTGGGTCTTTGTAAATTTCTCTTCATCAAGCGCAGATAGGAGCTCCAACAGAGAGCTTTCAATTGCAAAATCCACCTCTTCAACACCTTCAAATAAATTCTCAATTTTTTTTAGAGGGAGACCATGAATTTGGACCCAAAAAGTGGTGGTGCAAAAATCAGTGTCTTCAACCTTATTCTATGGATCCCACTCCTTTAGAATCAAGAAATTGTTATGAATTGTCCAGGGGATACCAAGTAAAATTTTATGTTCGTCTATGCAATTACCAAATTTGAAAAGAAAAGTAGTTGGTTGCAACTTAATATTTGCTGCAATTACTCAAATTTCAATATTGGAATTTGGCTAATGGATATGTCCACTCCACACCTAATATTTTATTTATTTATTTTTATTTAATAAAAAGAAGCCAATAAGTAGTAAAAACTGGCCATTTTCTTCTCCAGCAAATATAACGCCACTTTTGACACTCTCACTCTCAATGATTTCATGTCCACTACAATTTGTTTTCTTTGATTATGAGAGGTAACATGCGATTTTGCTTTTTATATATAAAAATAAAGCTTCAAAATCTAACACAAAAGTTATGTTACCATTTTGCACCTAAAAATCTGTTGTGAGAGCCAAACTCCATTTAAGTGCTCTTACTACTAAATCTTCTCTGTAAGTCTTGTTGGCATAGATGAAACCAACTAGAGAACGCTCTGAATCATGCTGCTTTTAGACAAACAATGATACTGAAGAAATAATCCCTTCAATGTTGATTCGTTGTCCCAATAATGCTTTCAAATCTACCCACCACATGTTTGTGAAAAGTCTTTTGGGTTTTTTCTTATTTGGGTCTCTTGTTTTTCTTCCTTTTCTGTTCTTGTTCTTGGGATCGAGTTTCTGGGTTTTGTTTAGCAATGAAGTTACTGTCAATAGAAGATCGGAATTTGTCAAAAGACAAGAGATTGTAGTTTGTGTGTGAGTAGCTTGTGCTTTGGCTGGAATGTAATTTTCTTACTTTTTGTGGTTGCAATAGCTCGTGTGGAGAAGAGTGACGAACAAATAGAGTGGGTTTGGTATTTAGGAAGGGCAAAAAAGTTGGATTTTATCGTGTGATGAGAACGGAAGGAAGCGAAGTGAAGAGAGGTTGGGGTTGGGCAACTGCAACTGCGTAGGGGAGTAAAGCAGGGCACTGATACTGAAGAAATAATCCCTTGCCAGAACCCTACATCAAAAAACCCAAATCTTCATAATCACACACATAGCTCACTGAGTTAATGGCAATTTCAAAGTTGCAATTTTACAGGCTTTGTAGTCCTCTTGCAACCATGCTTTGGGTTGTGGCAATGATAATGAAAGATTGTTTGGTGAATCGTTTCTTCAAATCGACAAGGAAGAAAGCATACGAGGGAGAAAGAAAGATGGAGAAATAAAATCGCAGCTGAGAGAGAAAAGAGAAAGCGCGTGGGAAACAAAAAGAAAAAAATTAGTGGAATGATGAAATGGCATACTTAACTTAAAATAAGCTTATATGTTATCCACATGTCATTTCTGTTATTGACTCTAACGTGCTGAAAATTTTTTATGTTACAAATGATATAACGGTAGGAATTTTAATATTACAAAATTTAATTTTAAGACGATAATATTTGCTTTTCTTTTATCTTCTTGTTTTAATAAAGAAGTTCAAACCCCACCTACATAGTCAAAATCAACTGGTTTGCTTGCTTTTAGTATAATTCCATGCCTAACACTTCCTATGACTAGAAAAAGTTTTGCCCTTTGTTGACTTCTGCAAAATGATGCAGTAAGAAAGTGGGTAATTAAGGTTAGAATATATTTGTATTTTAAATATTTTTAAGTTCATAAAAAAAAATAATTTTTAAAGTCTATTAAAAATAAAATACTTTATTAATAATGAAATGTCCTTAAACTATTATATAATACTCTTATTTAAAAGACATCAAATTCTAATTAAAAACTAATAAATTATTAATACAAATTCTAATTATTTTAAAATTAATTGAAAAATAAAAAATAAAATAAATCTAATCTAATTAGGAAATTAAATAAGTATAATAAATCTAATTAAAATAGAAAATTAGATAAGTACAATTAAAATATTTATAAAAATAGATAATTATCACCACATCATTCTCCTCTATTTCAAGAAAACTCGATTTCGAGTTTATAACTTAAAATTAAAATATTTCATGTTAAATAAATAAATATTTTGAATATACTAGTGTCTTCATGAGAAAACATCCAAATAAAATTTTTGTTTGAAAGTTTAATTGATATGGAGCAAAATTGAAATTATTAATCCTAATAAAATTAATATATTGAAATTCACTCATAATAAAATCATGAAACTCATGAGTTATGGGCTCACTTTGAAAATCAATAATTTGATTTGTCAATAATTCTTTCTTGCTGGTGTTAAGATCTTCAATTTCATGCTCTATAATTTGAAAATTTTGATTTGTGATTTTTTGCACCTCAACAATCTCAATGGAAGAAGTAACCTTTACTTGAATACCAAAATATTTATAGCCAGCTTCATTATTGACAACAAAGTCACCCAAATAACCATCTATATTAGTTTCAATATCTTTGACTTATTGAACTTGAGATTCTTCAAGTTCAATTTGATGAACTTTTTAATCCAATTTAATTAGCTCCAACACTTGATTACATGCTATAGATGGATTTTAAAGAATGCTAGAATTTTCATACTGTGCAACCTTTCGGGGGGAGATTTTTTTTTTTTTAATGTGTTGTTAATAAGTAATTATGCATGAAATTGATGATTATGCATGTTATTTGAATTAGTTTTAGGTATAGAAGTAGTCCAGAAACTGCTAGGATTTAATCGGAAAATTTTGAATTTTTGGTGAACTGGGGGCAAAATGGTCATTTTTCGCCCGCCGGAATTTTATGAATTTAATATCATATTTAAAAGAAGAAAAGAATTTAAAGACTTGAAAATGACCTTATTTAATTTATTTGAGCATTAGATAAAGAAATAATCCCGGTTGAAAAATATTTATCGGCACGTTGCACTATTTCGGTGTTTCGGTTGCACTAAGGGTATTTTGGTCGTTTCCTTAATAATATGGAGTTATTGAGTGTGTGCAACCTTATGATATTATTTTAGGCTTGATTAAATATGATCATTGGATCAAATGATAAAAAATTGGATGGTTAGATGAGTAGGTTGCAAAGTTGTTATCCTAAGCTTAAAGTATGAGATTATTACTTTTGGTTTTGAATTTGGTATGTCAAAAGTATGTGTTACCTATCTTAGTTGACTTTGGATGAACCAATAGTATGAAAGTAAGAAGAATGGATGGTTGGATGACTAGGTTTCACCAAAATTACCATAGAACCTAAACCATTGGATCACATCTTTTTTGTTGGATAAATTTTTCCCACCAACACCATTTGTCTTCTTCTTCCTTAAGAAAATTCAGCCATAACCATTCTTGTTCTTCATGTAAGTTTCAGCCAACACCTCCATTTCCATTCCTTAATATTTTCTTTCCATTTTTGATGGAAATAGAAACAATTTACCATCCTAAACACTAATCCAAGCTTTAAATTCAAAGACAATTCCATTTAAGCCACCAAATCAACCATA
>CANXYC010129924.1:0-15558 GCA_948193065.1 Aleurites moluccanus
TTTTCAAATAGTTAGTGGAGATGTGATGTTTAATCAAGTACAAGCAACCTCACCAAGCTCATATAAGCCCTATACATGCAGCCCTTAGATGGAGAATGTATCAATACTCAATTCCATTGGAGCATGATGCTGAAAATTTCCAGTAACTCCCTCCTCTTCCTATCTTCACTTCAAACACATCCTAAAAATCCCAAATAAATCCCTCCTACCAAATTATTATTATTATTATGTCCTATTATTCAAGAAACCTTAATTTCCGATTTTATTTAATTTCTCTATTATTTTATTTATTTTATTTCCATCCACAACTATTAATTTCTCAATTTAATTACTTACAAATCAAGCACACATAAATACAAATCAATTAAATTCTAACTATTTCTACGAAAATTCCCAAAAGTCCTAAACCCTATTAAGCTCGGTTAGGCTTGGTGTTACAGTACATACTGTCGGCCTTGTGTACATTGTATTGATTGATTGATACCCTGTACTAGGAAAGGATGTCCTAGTCATAAGACCTGTATAGTCTTATGTTTATATATATATATATATATATATAGTGATTTATGCTTGACACATTTCTATGCGTTTCATGACTCTATATCTGTCATTTTCATCTTGTCCATGTGATATTGATTCTATTGATATGATTGTTTACTTACAGTCATATTCTGTATTTGATTCTGTAATTATAGAGTTTTTGGGCAGTTTGATACATTTATTTCATCTGCTTATTGCTTATTGATGTTTCATATCCATTTTATTGGTCGATGTATATTAGATTCACTGAGTATCATATATATTCACCCTCTCACTGTTTGCCCTCTCAGGTGTAGAGTAGGAGGTAGATTTCCACCACACTTGACTCTCTGTGGATTCTGCAGATCTTGTGTCAGTGTAATATTATGAACACTGTATTATTTTGTATGTTCATATCCTAGTTGTTCCATGGGTTTTGTATGGTATAGTTAGAGTATGAACATGTATGTATGGGAATATTGGAGATTATTAATGATATGATTATAGTATTTACAGAATAAATGGCAGAGTGACAGAATGAATGAATAGTATTTATGTGAGTGAATAATATTTATTATGTTATGTGATTGATGATGAGTAAGATGGGTTTCCGCTGCAACATTGGTTATAGTTATGTTTCCGCTGTGATATTGTGAGTGATTGCATAGTATGAGATTGATGGGTTCTACGGATGCTGGTCATCTCGGCATCTCCCGCATCCTAGGACCGTCGCGATCCGGAAACGGATCGTGACAGTGCCATGATAGAACTTAACTTTTTTTTTTAACTTATGAATTGTTTCCTTAAATGATGTGCCTTATTTCTTGTGTTGGATAAATTAGAGATATGCTTAAGTTATTTCGCCTATAATTTCTAGCTAAATAGGGAGACTGTCCAATGGCCAAGCAGTTATGATGCCTAATTCCTTCCCTAATCCATACTTAGTTTCCTTATCTGGATCTCTAGATAAGACAGTCTGGTTCTTAGTCAGGGATAAAATCGTTACGCATTTCCTAGAGGAAGGAAATGCACTGCATTTGTGGTCTCGGTTACACCTTTAACTGAGTGGTGACTCCTTTCTTTGGTTTGGTTAGAATCCAGACTATCGCCGCAAAAGATACCACAATGGTGCTCGGGTGAGAACTCACATTGACTTCCGCAACTTATCTCCTATCCACTTCAACAACATTGGTGTGGAGGCCAATAGACATTATTCTCCTTTTCAATAAAAACTCCTCTTTCTTTAGTGTTTTAAACTCATTTTACCTTCAATTGCATTTCAGTGGACTTAAAAATTATTTAGATATTAAACTATATATTTACATAATTAAACACAGCATAAATATATAAAAAGCAAAGAAAAATATATCAAATAAATCTACATAATTTACATGCATCATCTCTTTTCTTTCTCTCTTATTGATTCCTCTCTCTTTTTCCCTATTTGTTTGTTTCTCTTTCTCTTTCAATTTCTTTCTTTTTTTTGTTATTTTCCTAGACTCCTCTCTTACTTACTTTGTTTATTTCCCCTCTCTCTTCACCATCTTCTTCATTTCCTCCTCAACATCTCAATTTTGTAGCCACAACTAAGTACCTTTTCAATTCGGGTCTCAAATCTTTATTGTGGATTTACCCCCACGATCTTTGTCGAACTCTTCTGTAATGTTTTCTCTTCAATAATATGAGCACTCTTAAATCAATTGCTAGCCTGAATCAACAAATTGGATCTATTCGTTTTGTTCGGAAGCGAGATTTTCAAAAAAAAATTTTATTTACTTGAGTTGGCTTTGATTTGAAATCAATGGTATCGTTATTAGATTGATAAATATTTTTTTATTTTGATTCAAATATAAAATTTGAATGAGTTAGATTTGAAGTTTTGATAAAGAAATGATTAATTGATTAAGAGACAAGTTGATGTTTTGTAATTGAATTGATTAAGAGACAAGTTGATGTTTTGTAATTGAATCGTATAATTTTGTGGTAGTGATATTGATGAACTGAAGGGTTGAGAAAGAAAATGAGAAAGAAAGATAAATAATTAAAGAGAAAGAGGAGAATCAAATAACCTAAAAATATATATATATATTAGGGAAAAGATTAAAAAAAAAAACCCTTGAGTTTTCGCGTTTTCCCTAATAAACCCTTTAAAGAATATGATGAGCCTATTAAACCCTGAATTTTATGAAGTTGGTGTAAAAAGGTTCAAAAATTAACGAAATTAATACTTCCGTTAGCTTTTGAGTAAAAAATTACCTTTACTTTCTTCTTTTTGAGTAAGAATTAATTTTTAATCCCCCACTTTTTCTTCTAATCACTTATATGTCTGAATTATATATAGTTATTATTTTAAAGAACTCCCTTTATATCCATAATTAAATAAATAAATCAATTACTATTAATATTAAAATTGATTTAATTAATAAAGTAAATATATTTTATATTTTATTAATTAAATTAAATTTTTTTTATTTTATATAACAATCTTTTAATAATTAATTTTCCTTTACAAATCATAATTGAGAAAAATAAACTTATTTAATAAATATAAGTTAATAACACACCAATTAACAAATATAATATTAACATACAGTTTAGAAATTGGGACTATAATTTGATAATTGATAAAGCATACAATATGAAAAATTATTATTAATTATTTTTTTATTCATCCAAAATTTGATATTAAAAAAAATAGAAATAAATTTGATTAAAATTATATACTCAAAACATCTAAATATTGTAAAACTCATTAAATTAGATTATTAGATTAAAGAAAATTTATCAAAGATAGTAAAAAATAAAAAATAATATGGATGAAATTATAGAGAAATAATATACTTGCTAAAAAAGAAAATATATCAAAATTAATATTTTAAAATTTATGCATATAAATATAAATTAATAAAAAAGGATAAATACAATAAACTAAATTAAAAAAAAAATACAATTGTGTTTTAGTTTAGTGGTAATGTAAGACTACTTTAAAATTAAGTCACAATTTGAATTTCACCATAAAATTAATATTAAATATATATATATATATATATATATATATATATATATATATATATTAATAATATACTTGAAATTATTTTTAAAATAATAAAAAAATCACTATTTCAATAATATGATAAATTAGTTTTCTCATATAAAAATAATAATAAAATAAATATTTAATTTAATTTAATAAATCTTCTTATTTGAATCATGTTCAAATAACTGAAAAATATTTTTATATAAAAAAAATTTAAAATTTTATTTTATTTAATAATTTATTTTGTTTATTTTAATCAATTGCTGCAAAATAAATTAATAAACAAATAAATAAAACAATTTATTTATTTTATAGCAATTGGATAGTAATTTATTTTATTTTATTTATTTTAATCAATTGTAATTATAAATAAAATTAAAATATAATCAATTAAACACAACATATTTATTTTATTAATTAAACTAGTTTTAATATAGATATTGATTTATTTATTTAAATATGAATGTACGAGTATTTTTAAAAAATAATTATATATAATTTAAATGATTAAAAGGATAAGAAGAGATTAAAAAATAATTTTAACTTAAAAAGAAAAAATTAAAAAATAATTTTTATTTAAAAAACTGGTGGAAATATTAAGGCAGTTGATTTACGTCTTTTTATACCAACTTATAAAATTCAGGGATCGACATATCCAACATAAAACATGAAAAATTCCTAAAAAATTAAGTTAACCATAGTTATCCTATTTAGGCAGTGGGACTGTCTTCTGCTCGGCTGTACTAGGTGTTATGATTTTATGAGAGTTGACGCTCTTTTTTGTCCCTCTACATTAAAGTAGAGTAAAATTGCAAACGAAGTTTATAAAAATGGAGTATAATTGCAAAATGTTGAAGTAGATGAGATGAGCCCATTGTAATCACTGTAGCATGAAACAAACCACATCAAGTATATTTTTGTCTTTTTCTTATAAGAAATTATACAATTTTGATATAGTAACAAGCTCCATATGTTCTTGCTAATCATCCATTATTACAATATCCAGTCACCACAATATTCTAAGAGCTACACTGTGATTGAATAAATTATCCTGTATTTGTTGCAAGTCAAGGACTCCATCTTCCCCTTCTTCAAACTTCAATTCCTAATTTTAATATAGAAATCTCTTATCTAAGGATAGAACAAGAGTAGGATAGATGATCCAAGTTCGGTTCCATAAGCAGCGACTATTATTCTATGAAGACTCGCTTTTAGTATCCCTTAACTAAGCCACTCAAGATCCGAACTCGAAAGAAACAATTCCTGTGACAAAATAGATTTACATAAGAGGACTGGCGATACAATCACTACAAATGACACGATAGTTACAATTGCTCCATTATAATACTGGAAATCAATTTATATCCCAAACAGAACTTAAAAGAACACAATTGAATATAACAAAAAACTTTGAAAATGAAAATAATAATAATAATAAATCATAATAATTTAATTAAACGTACACATAAATTACACAAAAAAAAAAATATTATTATTTTAGAAAAAGAAGGCAGTTAAACATCATAGAATTTTGAATCAAAGAAAACTACATATGTAGGTTTTGGTTCACAAGAAAAATAAGAAAGCTAAAAAAGAAATTGATGAACTACAAGATAGTAGCAAAACTAAGCCAAAATCCATGACATCACAACCAGAGTTGATCAGAATTCATACCATGCTAACTTTCAAGTTCACATACTCTGTAAAACTCCTCTTATTTGCTAGATTATATACATGTATAAATTAAGGTCTCCATAGGAATTCCATATATGTAAGAAATTTAATTATCAATTAGAAATTATTATACAAAAAAGTGTTTACATTAAACTAACTAATTAGTAGTCATTACTTGTAAATAATAAATATAACCATATACTTTTATCTGTTCAAATGGTTTCCTCATATGTGAATTTGTATATATAGAAGATATAAATAAAAATACATTTATGATATTTACATATTTGAAGTTTTCCTAAATCTACATATAAATTTCTTGAGTTGCAACACATTACAACCCACCAAATGGTGTAAAACTTGCATCTAATAGCTTTTAGATTATCAGAGATAAACAGGTAACAAGAAGTTGAGCTATTAGTATTTACCATACAGGGTTCCTATCTCTATTATTCGAGTCATTCAATTCACTATTCTCTTTTATCTACCTCATTATGAACTTTGGCATTGAATCAACCAATCAATTGACTATTTCTAACCGCCTAGATGTAATTATAAGGAAATAAACACCAATATATCTGATCAAAACAAATGAATGCTAACCTACTTTGGATTGAAACCTAGAATAACCAAGTTGTTAGGTCTTTTGGTGCTGAGCCATCCAACCATGTCTGATGTATGTGCATCCATGTAAACCCATGTGGTTCCTTGGCCTGCCCATACTCACAGTAAAATAATAATTGGAGTTGACATTTATCATAGCACCACCCACATGCAGATCAACAAAGGAAATGATACTCAAAAAAATGGGAACAACCATTATCCAGTTATACCTTTGAACTCAGCAAAACTGTGGTCAAACAACATTGCCGCTCCTCCCCTAAATAACAGTAATAATTCAGCCATGGTCAAATATGAAAGCAACTAAAATTGGGATGTAAAATATTCAGAAAGTTAATTTTGGGCAAGAATGAAATTTAAATAACTACCTCCATCGTCTACAATAGTATCTAGTACATGCAGTTGCTAGATTATCCAAAAAATAAAATCCTACTTTAATATGTAAATAAATATAAATAACTTGGCTTCTCAGCTGCACGCGGCTCCTTGTTTTGCAAGGGTTAAGGAAGTCAGTAGCTTGTATGTAGTCTCCGCCCTGTCTTTTCCCAAAGAGACTGTTTCCATGAAACAATTCCATGACCTTTTGGTCACAAAGAAGCGACCTTTTGGTCACAAACAATTCCAAACCTCACCCTCAGCATGTTTTTCAATAATTTTTATCCTTCCCTTAATAGAAAATCAAATTGCACATCTGTTTAATTGTCAGCAACTTAAAGTATTTTGACCAGCGGCATGACTCTTGAACCCAAACTCCTTTTTTGGGTCAGTGTTCAGTAGAATTTTGATAACCATGACATGAATCCAAATGCAACAGCATCTAGCGGTTGTGTGCCAGAAAAGTCCAAGCTTTGCAAGAATGAAACTTGTAAAAGTTGTTTGTTTCCACTTAGCTAATCATCCTCTATCGTAGAAAGAGTAACCTATTTGTTTGTACCAATGTAAATGACTACAGCTCACATTTATTTCAGCAGAAATACTTTGGACTTACATTTACAATATCCCATTCCCTATAATTTAACATGTATAACATTCTACGGATATGCTTATTTTCTCACCATTAATTTTTGAGTTTATTTAGGCAAGCATCTTCAAGCCCAAACAGAAAGAAAAGAGCTAAAATTAGAAATCACCAGAATATCTAGTTTTGTTTCATGCGAGCAGAAGTTGGATAAATAACTTGGTAAAACTGAAAAAACTAAGGTCTTCTACAACTCCATATCCATAAAGCAAAAGTAAACTTACACACAAAAATGAGTCGCAATATATGTAGGAGAACATAAGAGAAACTATAATATCAGATGAAACAAATCTCACCGGATGACTCCCATTTATAAAACTTCACAAGCCATGTGTCAGTGCCTACTTGTGCTGAAGAGACTAGATCCACCCAAACTCGATATTGCTTTCCTTCCTTATCCCCATACAGCCTTGTCAGTGCATCTATGCAGCAGTTGATGGGCTGCTCCACTCCTGAGGGATGAACACAAGTACCTGATGGAAACTGGAGACAATAAGAAAGCACATAATCACAAATGAGTACTTGGCCAGAAAAAATTCTATAGTTACACTATCAAACTTTATAAACCTTTAAACCCTCATACAATTCAGGTGACGAAACAAAAAGAATAGGTAGCTCATGTGAAGCTCCATCATTAACTTTCTTTAGATAAAAATTTCTATTTTCAGTATAAACAGGAACAAGCATAACAAGATTTGAATACTAAGCAATTATCTTGAATGCTAATTACCGAGAATTCAAAAGGGATTCAGATTGATTAAAGGATTAGCGTGTTAACCTCACTCCGCAGAGTCATAGCTTAACAACTGCTATCAACTGCACAAACCCTTCCAAGTGATTCTTTAACTACAACGTTCATTTTGTTAACAAAAAGCTATCACATCTTCCCTCTTCTCCTCAATCCAGACTATTATTATTAGTTCCAACAACTCTTTATGCACATTCAATTCAGACAATTTCCTTACAATCACAGAGATTAAAATCCTGAATCTAACAGAACACCTACCAAAATGAAAAGGTTATTTGAATTCCGTTTTCAAAGAAACAGGATCTGTATCAGACTTACAAGTACTAGTTTTAAATTTTGCATATATTCATTGGAGTTCTCAACTTCAGCACGTCGCCATCGCTCATAAAACAAATAAAACTTCACAACTTCATGACCAGGACTGATAATTTCCACTTTGCAATTTCGAAAATCTCTAATATCTCTTGGAGAAACATTTGGACCAAGTCTAAAACTACCAATGGCTTGTATGATCCCAGCTGCACATCTCTCAGTTGAATGAATTATATTATGATTGTTCTTAGCATTTTCTGCATGCCACTCTAATAATTCTTCCTGTGCATTGCTGACCTGCATATTAAAAATGCAAGTGAAACCATACATAAGAAACCATTTAACTTATAAGCATGATGGAGACAGAAAAGTGCAATAGCAAATAAGAAACGATTATGAAGATACAAACCATCACACCATATACTTCAGGAATGCTGAACAATTCAACATCATTACCAGAGTCACCACATACAAGAGTACTGATAGGCATTTTCCCATTAGCTTTAAATTTTTCGAGCAAATACAGAAGAGCCTGCCCTTTGCCAGCACGTTTTGGTAATATATCCAAAGCTGTCCCATTACTGTATATTACTTTAACATCTAGCTGGTCAATGAGATATCACAATCAACGAGGGAAAAAATTAATTACAAAAGTATAATATTTTTAAATGCTGAGCATGCAGTTAGACCTATTTTAGATAATTGTACAAAGTCCTAAGCTTTAGATCAACAAAGTACTATCTTACCCCACATTTCTGTAGAAGATCTGAAAGAGCTTTTACAACTTTCAAGGCTTTAATCTTATCCACGAAAAAACTCACTTTGTGAGGCCGTTGCTCTGTTTCTTCCTGCAGCAATCTATTAAAATTCAACATAATAACACTATAAATGCAATGTACATTATTTCTTATGTATTTACATTTTTGTGCTTATTTCCACATAACTCATATAATACAATAATCAAATTCATTAGCCAATAATCTAGACCGAACCATCAGACACCCAACAAATCAATGCCAAGCAGCTACGTTACACACCTGACAAGTAAGCTCTGGAAACTTGGTTGTTTCCTCTATGACTTTCTCCCTATTCCACCTATGATTCAGATATTGTTCCCAGCCATTATCTCTTACCATTGACTCACCATACATAATCTCAGTTCCAACGGACAAAATGGTTATATCAGGGGTCAACAGTGGTTTCTCATTCTTTAACTGTTTATAAATTGTTGGTGACCTGCCAGTAGAGAAAACAAGCAAGGAATGTCCACGGTAATAGGCTTCCCATAGAGCATTAAATCTAAGAAGACAGAGATTCTCTAGGTCATGATGGTCAACCTGCAATCACAAGCAATTACTCAAATAAAATAACTGGAGGATGACAACAAGAACACTATAAACAAGCAGCCAACAGATTACCATTGTAAAATCAAGATCTGATACTATCATGAGAGATGCAGGACCATCAAGCTGATCCATAATAGTTCTGTCTATCTGAAATTCAAGAACAGCTTAAATTAGCAAATGAGCTTTTTTTTTTTTAATATGAAATTAATACTCTAAGCATAAGCAAGTTTTCTAATCTCTTGTTACATATTATAGGAAGAAATGGAAAGGGAAACAGTAGTGATGAGTTGACAAGAATAGAATTGTCGTTGATAGCATAGTTGACTTGGTTAATAAGAGAATAGAGTGAGATCTGTAGAGGATCCGGGCTTAGGAAGAAATAGGAGGGAAAAGCTGTTAAAAGGGTTGTTCAATGTTAGTACAACTGTACTATAGGAATAGTTGTATAACTGAATAACAAATTGTATAAAAAGGGCTAAACAGCAGCTCTATCATTCATTCTGAAATCAATAAAGAAATTATCTTCTTCTTTCTCTGATTCTCTCTCTTCTTAACCCTAATTCTTCTATTTCCCTCTTAATTTCTTAAATTCTACTTCTATTCCCAATTACAAACCCTAGAAGTTTGATTAACAATCTGTTAAGATTCACCATCTTAACATCTCTCCATATTAATTCACAATATTACGCCAACCAACAAATGATAAGATCAAATTTAAGATATTTCATCATTTGGAGCAATAATACAAGTGTGAAGCAAGAAAATGATAATGCATGAGCCATTTGTTAGTAATGATAATATGATGATAAAAGTGATGCCCATAATATTTTTGAGGTGAAATTAAGTACAATATTTGCAATATGATAACAATTATAACAGGAATGGCAATCTTACTTGCTAATAACCAAGATGACATGAGACATATCTTAATAGTTCAAGTTATGATAAGTCAATTCATTATATGATGATAAGAATTTTGCATTAGGGATGCAAGCAGGTGAAGATCAACCAAAAATCAGCTATTCAGATTGAAGTTTTTAGGTTCCAAGCACACCTTGAAGACCGACTTAAAAGAGACTGATTTTGGGTCAACTAAGTCAAGGTCAGAACCAAGCCACGTTATTTATGAATTTGTCTAGTTCTTTCATTTACTTTTTTAACTAATAGAAAATTTTGTTTAAGAGAATTGGAAAAAAAAATACAATTAGTAGGGAAAGCTATATTCAAAAGAAAACAGAAGTAACAAAAACTGAAAGCATCTCTCCACCAAGGTACGCCATGCAACTGCAGCCACTGCACACATGTAAAGAACTTTTCCTTCAATTTTTCCTTCTTAAACCCGTTAAATGAACAAGCAACAATGCCTCCAAAGTTTCTAGTCAAACCCAGAAGGTAATTGAAAATCTCATTAGAACCTTCTATAAATGCTCCATAACAATAAAAAAAGTACAAAATAAAAGAGGAAAAGTTGATGTTGAGTTGTAAAGTACAACAGCAAGTAATAAAAATGTCAGTAGGCCATGAACTGGGCTGGGTCAGGTCTGTGTTCAGGTTCAGGTCAGACCCGGAGCGTCCAGTTCCAATAAATAATAACCCTGACCAGGTAACACAGGACGATTCCTGGGTCCAGGTCAGGCAAAAATAAATATATATTTTAAATTTTTATAATTTTTTTTTTTCTCTTCGACCCAGGTTGAACTGTCCGGTTTGATAGGGGGTATAATGCCTGGTTGAGTTGACCCTAACCTGGATCCAAACCTGGTTCAAACCAGTTTGGTTTCGGTCACTGACCGAACAGCCAAACTGGCGGTTCAGGTCTGGATTAGTTCCAGATCAACCCGACCCGATTAACAGGCCTAGATGTCAGTAGACAGCCACTACATTTACAAACAGACAGTAATTCTATCAAGGACTGCAAAGGGTTTTTTTTTTTTTTTTTAAAAGAAAAAAGAAGCTGCCTTACTCTTAAAGGAAACTTCAGCTCTCAAAGCACTTAGCAAAAGGAAAACAAGTCAAGATTGTAATAAGAACAAAAATGGATAAAAAGGATCTGCAAGAAAATCCTAGAACTAATTCTCCTCTTTTGTTTTAATCTTTTAGTTCATAAGATTCAAATATTCCATAATCCTAAGAACTTCTTCTTTTGCTTGGATATATATGCATGACATTAAATAAATAATAAAAATTATAAGGAAAAGTCAGAAAAAACGGACTTGAGTTCTTCATAGATTGGGTTGGACTTTTTTCTAACAATTACTGCATCATATCAGGAGGAAAACATGAGAATTGACACTCCCTTGGGTTGTCTGGTTTGAGGCCATCCACAGTACCAACCTAAACCAAGTTGCAGTTCTACTTGGAACTTGTAACCATAATGTCATTAATAATTAGCAATGGATAAGCACTAACCAATTTCAGTTGCAAGCGAACTTAGATTTCACCATACCAGTATTAAAAATAATGAAAGAAGCAACATGAACAGAAGAAAGGTATTGGGAAAACACCCACTAGAAAATCAATACACGTGCTAATTATGTTATACTGCATACAAACACAGAATGATCATTTAAGGCATTTTGAATTTGCATATCAAACACTATTGCAACTTTATGGATGCAACATATAAACAGAGTCCAGTAGTTCATCCTTCAGTAAAATAACGACAGGCAAGGAAGAAAAGAGTTCTCCAAGGCAAATAGACGTGTGATTGGTGAAGTTTTAAGTCCTCTCCATCAAAAGCAATAAGAGTTTGTTGAAGTCTTGGTAAGAGCATAAAGTAGGATTGACCAGCCAACATCAACTGAGAAATAAGTTGAACTCTATTATCAAAGGACAGGCAAGAGAAAACTTAACAACCTACTCATTCCTTCAGATATAAGAAGTTCATATAATAAATAAAATGAATACAACATACAAAATGAATACCACATCTGTTATAATTAGAATAATTTCCCATCCATTGACAATATTCATGGCTTTTACTAAGAAACTGAATGCAGTTTAACACATAAGTGTGAGTTTATCAAGGTTTTTAATCTCACTGTCAAGGTTTTGGTGTAGGTGAACTTGTGTGTGGCAGCCAAAAAATTTAACAAGACATGCAAGGTATTAAATTAATAATTGGTGAAACATGAGAAATGGCTGATTTAATTGGTGAATCACTCATAAGAGAAACTGAAATAACATAACAGTTGAATAAATTCCGTAATGAAAGAGCCAAAACATTATTAAACGACGATTATTTAAAACTCTGGTTGATATGCTACATAATAGCTGATATTTAAAAATCACTGAGTTTATATGGTTAATTGCTATGCTTCAGAACAATAGAGTAAGTACATGACTGAATATGATACAGAAGCTAACATCCTTGCAACAAATTATCAAAAATGCAATCATAATTGATCTCATCAATCTTTTTATATCATAAAATTGCATGTACCAGATTGCATATCAATCAGTGATTTCCAGTCATATATGCAGCCCTTAGAAAAGTGCAATTAACACTATATTAATCTTATTAACATGAGGTATGTGTAGAATTAGTACTGCTAAAAACAGCAACAACAAACCCACTCAACTGGGAACTTGATCAATCTTTTCCACCAACTCACTTTCTTTTATTGTAGATCTACAACCATATGAACAAAGAAGACATGCGTTGCACCTAAATTTTCATTCCTTTGCTATCATCAACAAACCAGAACAGCATCAAACCAAGCATCAATGTTACAGCACAAGATGGCATAACAGAAAGCAATAGAACTACAGTATACCACCAAAATAAACATATGCAGCAAATTTTTAGAAAGAATTTACTCATTCGGTAGTAATTGTTGATTCAAATTTTCAGAACACCATATCTATGCATCAACAAAAAGCTCTCAGTTTCGTTTTATCAGAGAAGTTGTGAAGCTCGTATCCATAACTTTACTCTTATTCAAGTGCCCACAAAGTGAAAAGGCTTGAACAGTTGAAAAATTGCAACAACAGAGGGAAAGTGTAATAAGTATCAATGTTTAAAGCTCAAACCTGACTGAATTAACACTGAAAATGAGAGATTGGAGATTGGTGAGGCAGTGTAATAGCGAAAAGGGCACTCATTGCCATTAATGGGCTGCGAGTGCTATTGTTTGTAGATAAATCATCAGGACGTAGATGAGATAGAAAACCATTTAGTATTACTGATTAACGCAATTTATACTAATCTTATTTTGGAAATAGATCAAATTTTAAATTGAAATTTTTATGACGCTGTTTGGAATAAGTGATTTAAAGAATTCAATTCAGTTAAATATAGTTTAATTGAATTAATTAGAGAATTCATATGTTGAAAATAAATTTTAAAGTGATTGAATTAAATTTTATTATTTGTAAAAATTCAAAAGTAAAAGATAAAAAATTATAATTAATTCATGATTTCATTTATATAAGAGTCATATTTAAATTAAATGAATATATTTTATATTTTTAATAATAAATTTTATTAAAATAATTGACTCGTTGCAAAAATTTTTAATTTTAATATAATTTATTATTTTAAAATGATTTTTTTTAATAAATTAATTTTAATTAAAATTTAAATTTAAGATCTTTCAACTTCAAAAATTATTTTATATTATTAAATTAAAAATTTATTGATGAAATACATTTAATTTTAAAAATTATTTAGAAATATTGATTTTGTTCTTTCTATGTTATGTTCAATATATAAATCAAGTTGATTCATTTGAATTAGTTGCTACTAACTTCAAAAATTTGAAAATTTTCATATTGTTATAAATATATAAATAAATGTGAATATTTATTTATCTATTTCACTATTTATAAATTTTTATATTTAAAATTAATTTTATTACATTATTTATATTGTATTTTACGGTGATTTTATATATTATAACTTATAGTGGAAATGAACCCTATAAATCAAGTTCAATCATTTGAATTAGTTGCTACT
The DNA here is from genome assembly GCA_948193065.1 of Aleurites moluccanus. Lineage (NCBI taxonomy): Eukaryota > Viridiplantae > Streptophyta > Magnoliopsida > Malpighiales > Euphorbiaceae > Aleurites > Aleurites moluccanus. The sequence goes on from CANXYC010129924.1 coordinate 14,233, forward strand.
AACTTCAAAAATTTGAAAATTTTCATATTATTATAAATATATAGGTAAATGTCAATATTCATTTATCTATCTCACTGCTTATAAATTTTTATATTTAAAATTAATTTTATTACACCATTTATGTTGTATTTTATGGTGAGTTTATATATTATAACTTATAGTGGAAATGAACCCTATAAATAGGAGTTCATATTATTTTGTAATACACACTAAAAACATAATAAAAAACTTTCTTTTCTATATTCGTATTTGTAATACCCTATAAATGTATAACAGGTTTTAGTGAATAAAAATCTCAGTATATAGATTAAAATCATCGAAATAACTAATAATAATTTTAGAAAACCAGTTAGAGCGAAAACGGAAATTTTTTTTGGAAAACATCAGTACCGATATCACCACCGTAAAAATAGCGGAACGGACGACGGATGAATTTTTGAATTTGGATTGAGGATAATTGATAAGTTATGTTCATGTGTGAATACAGTAAAAAGAAATTTGAGAAAATATTACAAAATGCTCAAAAAACGAGCAAAAGAGTATTTTCGGTGAATAGTAAAATTTATCAGTCTGAATTTCAGAACGACTCTGAAACTATTTTTATTAAATATTATTAATTAAAAAAATGATGTTTAAACATTCATTTTGAGTTCTAATTCCCGATGGAATTGTCGGAATAAATTACCGAGCGATAAAGGACCAAAACCAAATTTTGAAAAAAATTTGAGGACCAAAGCGTAAATTGCCTATTTTGTCTTATTATATAAGCACAAATTGGCCATTTTTTTCTGCCATTTTGGTTCTTCACCTGTGACCATTTCCTTTCTTCTTTCTTTGATTTTCTAAGTTAGATTTGTGAAGGAAATTTATTCCAGACCTAAAACTAAAACCATACAAACACTTTACTACCAAATTAAGCCATAAAAATTGAAGAAAAATCAAGAACAAGCTTGGAGCAAATTTCGGCCAAAATAGGATTTTTGAGGTAAATGATTTGTTTGTTTAATTTTTTGGTTTAAATAGATTAATTTGGTGATAAAAGGAATGGGTAAATTGTTTAATTACATCAATTGATGCATTAAATAATTTTTCCCAATTTAAAACCCTAAAATTGAAATTGTATGAATTGATTTTGAGTATATGGATTAGGATAGGTAAATTGACTTTAGAATAAGTCAATTGGGTATTTATAGATATTTAATTGACGTTCGTTTAGTTGCAGAAAACTCGTTCGAGAAAAATCGTCAAATTTGGCCTAAACCGAGAATTTAGGGATTTGGTAGCAATTGCTTTGCTTTTGGTGATTTGGAGGCTTAGGTGAGTCTA
>CANXYC010129926.1:0-16722 GCA_948193065.1 Aleurites moluccanus
AAGAAAAGAAGATGGAAGAATGGAAGAATGGAAAATAGAAATGGTGGAGGAAGAATGAATAGGAAATGAGCAAATTTGAAGAAGACAACCGTAAATTTGATGCCCATATAAGACAAAAAGAATTGTAAAATTACAATTAAATCCTCCATGTTTCAACCTTTACACTTTGGTCCTTACATCTTTTGAAATTTATTCCGAATGTTCTGTTAAGATTTTAATACCAGTGTAAAAAAGGAAACATGCTTATTTTAATTTATTCTTAATTATAAAAATAGTTCTGGAGTCATTTTGTAACTCCGACCGACCCATTTTCACAATTCACCTTGAATTATCCTTTATTTACCAAAATGTCATTCTTTACTTTTCAGTGTCCTAAATGATTTTCACTTTTTTCTTTTTACCAAAATTACATATAAATTATGGTTATATTTTACCCCCAAGCTAACTTTAGAAATTCTTTTGTTGACCGGACTGCTAATTTCTCGGCAGTGCCCCCTACACCGCCATTTTCAGGAAAAGTTTCAAATTTGCTTTCTAACTGTGTTTCTAAAATTATTTTCCATCAATTCAAGACTAATAGACCACATACTGAGAAAAATTTCATTCATATGTATTATGACTTTCTAGGGTATTACATAATTTTTATTAATTAAAAGTGAATGTGAGTAATATTATTAATTGAAATATCACATGAGAGGTTGTTTAACTTTTACCCAATAATATAAGATATTTTTTCCAATAGTGGAGTTGAAATTTTTACTCATTAATTGGATATACACTAAGTACATGAGTAAAGTGCATCTGTTATGTTGTGTGTCTTTGTATGTTGTGCATACCATTATGATATTGTGTGGCATGTGGTATATATAAAATGTATATTTAGAACTTTTAGATGATAAGTGATGATATTGTGAGAGGATTTATAATTTTATACATCCAAAAATTAGATTACGATGATTTAGTAAATTATACTTTTAAAGAATTATAAACTTAAATTTATTTAAAAATTAAATCACATAAAATTATTTGTATTATTTTTTTCTCTTTTCTTATTAGTAAGCTTATAACTTTGATTTTTTCTAATATCATGATTGTTTGTTTGTATTTTCTCATTATTTTCAAATGCTTATTAGATGAATATAACGTGAAATTATGTGTTTTATTTTGATAGGTTTAATCCCTTTTTCTATATTTTTAATTATGTATTTTTTTTAATGAATGAATCTACCTTTAATAAAAATAATAATAATAAGTTTGGTAAACACCATTTTTGAGAAAAACTAAAATTAATGGATATTTATAAAAGATTATTCTAATTTCATTACCAAAATTTGTTGGAGTGATAGAAAAGGGAAATCTCATTTTTGTGTTTGTAAACTTTTAAATTAAAGGCATTAAATTTTATCTATTATTAGCAGTAGTATATGTTGCCAATATGGCAATCCAATGAAAGTTCCAATTTGATAATTCTAGTTTAGATAATTAGTTTAGCTCATACAAGAAGCATTAGCTTAGTTTAACTGTTACTACTCTTTGTTGTTTTGTTTGTTAGAGTTTGTTCGATTTTGTTATCATCTTAGTTATCACTGTTGTTGTATATATAGCTTGCTCTAAAGATTAATGAAGTACAATTTTCATATTCTAATTGATTTAGTTTTTTAGTTATGGTATCAGAGCATATTTTTTCTTTTCATTAATATTTTCTTTCAATAAGTTTTTCTTACCTTCGAAACACTTATTCTTCTGAAGATTTATCTCTCTTCTTCTTCAATGGCAAACCAAACAAATGGGCCAGAAGACTTTCCATCGAGTCCTTATTATCTTCATATAAATGAGAAGCCTAGTTTAGTTCTTGTATGACCTATTTTGTCTAAATCAAACTACCATTCACGGTCTCAAGCCATGAAAATGGCTCTGTTATAAAAAAAAAATAAGCTCAAGTTTGTTGATGACAGCATCACAATCCCTTCAAGGACATATTAGAATTATTCAGCATTGGAAAGATGCAACACCATTGTACTATCATGGATCATAAATGTTGTGTATCCTTCTATAGCTCAAAGCATAATCTTGCCAAATAATGCTATTGATTTATGGAAGGACCTCCGTGACAGATTATTTCAAGGAGATTCCTTCAGAATTTCAGATCTTCAAGAGGAAATTTTTGCTTGCAAGCAAGATAACAAGTCTGTAACGAAATATTTCACTCACCTAAAGAACTTATGGGATGAATTGATCAACTTAAGACTAATACCAAATTGTTCATGTAATCCTAGATGCAACTACAATGCCTCACCACAATTAGAAACTATCAACAAAGTGATTATGTGATCAGTTTTCTTAAAGGATTAAATGATAGTTATAGTAATGTGAGATCTCATATCATGCTTATGGAACCAATTCCTCATATAAATAAAGCATTCGCCTTAGTGACTCAACAAGAAAGACAGTTTAACACTAAAATTCTTGGTGATCATTACACTGAAATAGATTCAACAACACTATTTGCTAAAGGTGCCATGAATTATAATACAAGAAGAAACAATATTTTTGGAGGATCTGATTCTAGAAGAAGCAGCAACTTCAATCAATATGGTTGTGCATTTAGGAAACCAGTATGCACATACTATGGTTAAAAGGACAATCAGTGGATATATGCTTTAAAAAGCATGGATATCCACATGGTCATAAGCCCAAATATAGACAGCAGGCTCATGACTTCTCTTCTTCTGCTAATTCCACCAATCAACTCTAAATCACAAGTCAAGAACTAGAAAATTCTCAAGCTATTCAACTAGCAAATACTTCCACCTCATCTTATGAATAACCTAGTCATCCCAAAGTTGCTGAGTTTTTCCTTACACAAGAACATATCAATAAACTTCTAACTTTCATTGACAAGTCCAACATTTCTAGTAATACAAACTCTTAAGTCAACATTGCTAAACCACTCCCAATTCTATCTCAAAAATGACAGGTATATCTTATTTTTTGTCACAGTCAAACAACATATTTGGATTGTAGATATTAGGGCAACATATCACATTATTTATTATCTCCATCTTTTTTTAATTCATATACAATTGTCACTAATGTGTTTGTTAGATTATTTAATGATCAACTAGTCCCTGTAACTCATATTGGTAAGGTACATCTCACTACCTCTTTGATTCTTTACAAAGCCTTTTATGTTCCTATGTTTTCATTTAATCTCATTTCTGTCACTCAATTAACCAGTAACTCATATTGTTGCCTAATCTTTAAAGGTGATCTTTGTCTCATTTTGGACTGATGCTATAAGATGAATGGTTTGGCTAAGAAGGAGAATCAACTTTACCAGCTAAATCAATCCCATATTCCTAGTTGTAATTCATTGTCTTCACTACATCCTTCTAATAACACACATGTGTTTTGTTTTTATTTCTCATAATGTTGCAAATACTAATAGCTCAAGTAGTTTTTGGTATTTCATACTTAGACAAGCATCAAATAGTAGATTACATATTTTACATGCTCTTAATAAAAGCATTCCTACACATTTTTCATCTCCATGTGATGTTTGTCATTATGCCAAACAGAAAAGACTAGCATTTCCAACTAGCACTTCAGAAACCAAATCCTATTTTAACCTCATTCATACAGATATTTGGAGCCCAATGTCTGCACCAACTCTTTATGGTCATTCTTACTTATTAACCATTGTTGATGATCACAACATATGCACTTGGCTAGACCTCATGAAAAACAAGTCAATTTTCCAAAACTATCAAATGTATTGGAGATGACAATGGTTAAGGGTTTGCCATACCACACTTTTATGCATCTAAAGGAATATTACATCAAACTTCATGTGTGAAAATACCACAACAAAATATTGTTGTGGAAAAAAAAATCAGTATATACTAAATGTGGCAAGGGCACTAAGGTTTTAAGCTAATCTTCCTTTGAAATTTTAGGGAGATTGTATTCTCCATGTTGTACACTTAATATACAGGATACCCTCTCCTGTCATTCACAAACTTAGACCTTTTGAAATCGTATTTCAGCACCCTCCATCCTTCTCCAAATTAAAAAACTTTTGATGTCTTTATTTTGCCTCTAACCATGACAAGGTTCAATCAAAATTTGATTTTAGGGCCACAAAGTGCATCTTCTTGGGTTTTTCTACTGGAACCAAGGGATACAAACTCTATAATCTTCAAACTAAAAAGATATTCCTCTCTAGAGATATGCACTTTTATGAAAATATAATCCCTTTTCAAGACCCAACCTCCTCAATCCAAATTGATCCACAAAAACCTTATACTGACCATGTTTCAAATCAACATGTTATACAATATGTTGACTTTGTTATGCCTCACACTAATCATGATCCAAATCAATTTGACCTTCTCTCTTCATACACAGAACCTCCACCAACTTCCACTAACCACTTATTGGCCACAAATACACAATTCAATATGCAACCAGTAAACTCGAAACCCCAACCACTTGAATCTTCCTTTCCTTCATCCATCAATATAAGAAAATCCACTAGAAATAGACAAAGACCTACCTATTTACATGATTATCAACTTGGTAAAAAGATGCAGCATTTTGAAGCTTCAATCAATCATCCACCAGCAACAGGTCAGTCCTCTTTCCATTCCTTTTCTCTTGTTATCTCTAACAATCATCTCTCATCTCATTATAAAGGCTTTTCTACCACTATCATTCACACCGCAGAACCAAAAACATATAGTGAAGCTATTAAGCATGAATGCTAGAGACTTGCTATGCAAAAAGAGTTAGAAGCTTTACAAGTTAACAAGATATGGGAGTTAACAAAATTGCCTTTTAATAATACCCAATTGGCTGCAAATGGGTGTTTAAAATCAAGTATAAATCAAATGGCTCTATTGAAAGACATAAAGCAAGGCTAGTAGCCAAAGGCTACACACAACAAGTTGGGATAGATAAACTAGACACATTCTCACCAGTAGCTAAAATGACAACTATTATAATTCTTTTAGCAGCAGCAACAAGACAAAATTGACACCTTCACCAATTGGATATCAACAATACATTCCTATATGGTGACTTGAATGAAGAGGTTTATATGGAGGTTTTTCTCAGGATTTTACTAATCCATAAAATCAGGTTTGCAAGTTGTTAAAGTCCTTATATGGACTAAAACAATCAAACAGGCAGTGGTATATGCCAAACTCTTCATTTCCCTACTAGCTAAATGCTACAATCAAGCTCCATCTGATCACACTTTATTCTACAAAAATGGTACCACATTCACTACTCTCCTTATCTACGTAGATGATGTTATCTTAGCTGGTACTGATTTGATTGAAATCAATCACATCAAACATTACTTGCATGATACTTTTTAAATAAAAGACTTGGGGACTATAAAATTTTTTCTTGGCCTTGAAGTGCAAGATCACAGAAAGGGATCAACTTATGTCAAAAAAAATATTCCTTAGACATACTTTTAGACACTGGTTTCTTAGAAACTAAACCTATTTCAACTCCAATGGTTCAATCCATTAACCACCAAACCTCATACAACCCTTTGCTACAAGATGCTTCTGCCTATAAAAGATTGATAGGAAGACTTTGTTGTTCAACAACTCTCTCAATTCTTAGATAAACCTATAGAAGCACATCTTAAAGCAGCTCACAGAATATTAAGATACATCAAACAGGCTCCTAGACAAGGCTTATTCTTCCCTGCCAATAACAATTTGCAATTGAAGGCTTTTTCATACTATAATTGGGCTTCATGTACAACAAGCATAAATTCTATAATAGGCTTTTGTGTCTTCCTTGGCTCCTCTTTGGTTTCTTGGAAATCCAAGAAACAAAATATAGATTTTCGCTCCTCTTCTGAAGTAGATTACAGAGCCTTAACTGCTACAACTTATGAATTATAATGGTTGCTTTATTTGCTTAAAGATTTACAAATCCATCATTCACAAGCAACCTTTATTTATTGTAATAATCAATCAGCCATCCAAATAACCTCCAATCTTATTTTTCATAAGCATACAAAACATATAGAAACTTATTGTCACCTAGTTCAAGACAAAGTGGCAAAAGAGGGTTGTTCAGCTCTTTCATGTTGCATCTTTTCATCAACTTGCATATTGCCTCACCAAACCTCTTGCTTCTACTAAGTTTCATCATTACATATCCAAGCTGCGCATTCACAATATGTATGCTCCAGCTTGAGGGGGGGCTTTCAGCAATGGTATATACTGCCAACATGACAATCCAATGACATTGTCAACTTGGCAATCCTAACTTAGATAATTAGTTTAACTCATACAAAAAGTATTAACTTAGCTTAACTGTTACTACTCTCTATTATTTTGTTTATTAGAATCTGTTATCATCTTAGCTATCACCTTTGTTGTATATATAGCTTGCTCTAAAGATTAATGAAATACAATTTTCATATTCCAATTGATTCAGTTTTCTTGTTATCTGTTGAACTGTTTAATTTTTTATAAATTATACTCTCAATAAATTTTCTCAAAAATTTTATTTTTGTTATAAGAAAATGAGAGTTCAACATAAAAAATAAAATCCGATTACTTTAATAATTTTTTTTTTTTTTTAATTATAACAAAAATCCCATGAGATGGATATTGTATTATTATAATTTATATATAAAAAAAAATTGAACGACAACCATGTCATATAAATTCACAATTTCACATTTCTTATAATAATGGTATTGAATTAGCCAAAATAGTTGAATTCACTGTACCAAATTTCTCTTGGAACTTGTGTTTTTTCCCTTTGCTTTCCTACTCGCACTTTGGTCATCTAGTATGTAAGCACCAAACGAAAGCTCACCAAATACATCATCTGTAAGCACCAAACGAAAGCTCACCAAATACGTCATCTGTAAGCACGAAACAAAAGCTCACCAAACATGTCATCTCTCCCTAGTCAAAGAAAGAGCCTTCCAAGTTCAAACCTCTAATTCCCACTATATATACGCACTGCCCCCAAACCCTTTAAGCCATAACAAAAAAAAATATTGAACCTTTACTACTCTCCACTAATCTCTGACCTTTGGTAGCAATTGTATTGCCATTTCATTATTTTCATAAAGAATATTAAAAAATGGAGGTAGCCAAATTGCCAGAGGAAGATCATCCCAAACAAGTACTTGGATGGGCAGCAAGAGACCAATCCGGCATCCTCTCTCCCTTCAAATTTTCCCGGAGGTTCTTTTATTAAATTTCTTTTTGTGTTTAAAATTTCTTTTCTTCTTCAAAATTCTGAGAATAACCCAGTTTTCCAATTATAATTTATATATATGTACATCCATGTATATTGACTGTATGTTGCGTTTATTAATTTGTTTGTGCAGGGTAAATGGAGAGAAAGATGTGGTTTTTAAAGTCCTGTACTGTGGGATGTGCCACTCAGATATTCACATGGTCAAGAATGAATGGGGCTCTTCTACTTATCCTCTTGTTCCTGGGTATGTATATCTATAATCGGAAAAATTCTCTCTTAGAAATAACTATTACACAGTAAATATAATTCTGTGAAATGTAATTTGATCAATGTTTCTTGATATTATTGGAAAGGCAGACATGAGATTGTAGGAGTGGTGACAGAAGTAGGGAGCAAGGTCCAAAAATTTAAGGTAGGAGACAAAGTGGGTGTGGGTTGCATGGTAGGATCATGCCGCTCCTGTGATAACTGCACTCACAATCTTGAGAATTATTGCCCACAAATGATACTCACTTACGGTGCTAAATACTATGACGGAACCACCACTTACGGCGGATACTCCGACTCAATGGTCGCCGATGAACATTTCATTGTTCGTATTCCAGATAATCTGCCTCTTGATGCTACTGCTCCTCTGCTTTGTGCTGGGATCACAGTGTATAGCCCATTGAAATACTATAAGCTTGACAAGCCTGGTATGCATGTGGGTGTTGTTGGGCTTGGTGGGCTTGGTCACATGGCTGTGAAATTTATCAAGGCAATGGGGGCCAAGGTCACAGTTATTAGCACCGCACCCAACAAGAAACAGGAGGCTATTGACCATCTTGGTGCCGACTCATTTGTGGTCAGCAGGGACCAAGATCAAATGAAGGTAATTCTTAGTTAAAATTGATTAATATGCACTTACAAATTAATCAATATCATTACAATATTAGCAGTTGCAGGTGTTGGGGATTGGAGGATGAAATGTTAATAGTTAAAAATTTCAATTTATTACCAAACATACTTGATTTGTAGTTGAAAATTTAGTTCTTGACCACTAATCTAAATAAATCTTTTATTTGATTATATTTTTATTTATTTTAAAATATAAATATAAAATATTTCGACCTCAAAATTCTCATTTGCTGATATAATGAATCTTAACTCAATTTTAATCTCAAAATTAATTGAATCATAATGAAAGATTTTTTTAATTTAATACTAGATATTAAAGGAAAAAACTCTCCTATATATTATGAATTATATGTTTTTATTTCGATTTTTAAAAATTTAATAATATATAATTCATTACACATTTGAGGCTCAATTAATAATTGTTTCACTTCATAGGCTGCGATGGGCACAATGGATGGAATTATTGATACAGTAGCTGCAATTCATCCTCTCATGCCTTTGATCGGTCTATTAAAGTCTCATGGAAAGCTAGTTTTGGTTGGTGCCCCAGAGAAGCCACTTGAGCTACCAGTGTTTCCTTTACTAATGGGTAATTAATTACTAATTAACCTCTAAATATGCCAACTAATTAGTAATTATCTTTTTCCATTCATTAACTTGAAATTTTTTGGAGTAAAATCTAATTATTATGCACAATTTATAATAAATAATATACAGGAAGGAAAATAGTTGGTGGGAGTTGCATTGGAGGAATGAAAGAGACACAAGAAATGATTGATTTTTCAGCCAAACACAACTTAACCGCAGACGTTGAAGTTGTACCAATTGAGTATGTGAACACGGCAATGGAGAGAATTTTGAAAGCTGATGTTAGATACCGATTTGTCATTGACATTGCCAATTCTATAAAGACTAGCCACTGAATTTCTTACAAACTTTAGATATTGTTTGGTCCACAAAATAAGGAAATATATATGATTTATTTTAATTTATAGGATAATTGTGTACTAGAAAGAAAATTTTGAGGATTTGTAGTTTATATTGTCATCTGTTGTCATATGCATATGTAATAAATTGGATTTAAAAAAATCAATATTGTTCTTTTCTAATTGCAATTTCAATGAATGAAATGGGCACAGCCCAAATGTTAATAAGAGACTATAGGCCTATTCGAGTTAGGACTGGACAGAATTCATACTCTCCGGTCTCAATCTAACTGAAACACGAAATCTCTAGTTTGTTTGTCTTAATGCATTACATCAATTTTTATCATATTTTTTCATTTAACTTGTGTTTTTTTTTTTAAATATTTTAGTATATATAAATTATTATTATTATCAAAATTTAAATGATAAATTTTAAATAATTTAAATAGTAATATAAAAAAATATATAATCAAATTTATTATATATGAATTAGCTGAATAAAAAGATAAAACAACGATAAAAGAAAATTAAATATGTAATTTCTTATAAATTTAGTTTTTCAGAAAAATATTTGACACCTAGTGAAAAAAAATTTTAAGTAATTTTTGAGTTTAATTTTTATATATACATAAATATGGATTGAAAATGTTCCTTTAAAAATTGAAAAAATATAACCAAATATAATCGAATTAATAATATATGTTCTCGATAATAAATCCATATTTGAATACCTCAATAATATATACTATGAAAAATTACTTGAAAAAGAAAGGATTGCAATAAATATTGGACTTAATATTAAGAAAGTTTGAGCTAGGCCTCAATTGGTGTGGGTTTTGGTCATGTTATTATAAAGAGATGAACAAAAATAGGATAATGATTTCAAACTGAAATTCGATATACCTTACTTTAATAGTGGTTTAAGAATAGAAGATTTTCTATATTGGATTGCTGATATTGACAAGCTTTTCTATTATATGGAGACTCATGTTGATAAAAGGGATAATTTGGTTACTTGCCGACTAAAAGTGGCATGATAAGACAGATTTTATAACATAAGGGATAGAGAAGAAAAAGATCGTGTAGGCATAAAATGAAGAGACTACTAAAATAGGAATTATTGCCAACATATTATGAATAAATCATGTTCCAGCAATATCAACGTTGTCAGCAGGAAACTTGATCGGTTCATGAGTACGCTGCAAATTTTATGAGATTGGACGAGAGAAATAACTTGTTATAGATGAATGGGCAAAAAATAGCAAGGTATTTTGATGGGCTAAAACAATTCATCAGGGACAAAATTAGGTCCAAGTTTTGAGGACTTTTTTTGATGCCTCGAATATGGCAACAAAAGTAAAGATGATGCATGAGAACAATTTTGATAACTATAAAGAGAAGGTAAAAATAAGGTAAAATAACCGTTATAATATTGATCAAAACCATGAGGATAAGGCAGCTGATAAATAAGAATGGAAATAGGTAGGATTTGAGGCGTATCTTGCAAAATCTAAATCCGATCCATTTAAGAATAAAAATATCGGGGTAAGGTGAATTGGGTAATACCTGTTTATATATTTTTTTTTATTTTTTTTAAATATGTATATATTTATTTATATATTTTTTCAAATATCCATACAATATAATTTATATTTCACATAAAAAAATTATAAATTAAAAAATAAAAAATAAAAAATATATATATAATCTGATCGGGTTCAAGACAGATATTATCATTACTCAAACCCAACACGAGTTCAAAATAAAAAATTTGTCACATCCCATTTACTAAACAGGCCGAAGCGAGTATCTGGCGGGGCAAATAAAATTATCCCTACCGATAAATGTCTTGTGACTTAAAGAAAGAAGAAAGAAACATAGGTTTAGAAAGCTATGAATCCTTCTACCAGACTGATAATAGAAAAGTATTTCATATGTACTCAGTCAAGCCATAGGTCAAATAAGTGTCCCTAGCGAAAGACAGTGAATGTGACTACCAAAGAAAAAGAGGAGGATGAATATTATTGTGAACCTGATGGTGAGAAAGAGGATTTTGAGGACCAAAAAACTGAAGAAGATAATTACAGAGTGCTGAGAATAATGTTAGCTCCAAAGTAGGAGAGACAATCTAAGTGCCACCAATTTTTTCGGACTAGGTGTACAATTTTTAGTAAATTTTTTATTGTGGTCATTAACAATGGCCATATAAAGAATATCATAGGAAATGAGATGGTGAAAATGTTAGGAATGAATGTGGAAAAGCATCAAAATCCATATACCTTGGGTTAGATTAATCTAGATTTGAAAATATTGAGGTAACATAACGATACAAGATTTCTTTTTTAATTGGTAACTATAAGGATGAATTATATTATGATGTTGTGGACGTAGATGTGTGCCATTTGCTATTTGAGAAGCCACGGTAATATAATATGGATGCTCAACATTCATAGAGGAGCAACCAATATAGTTTTGAGAAAGATGGGATAAAGTGTATCTTGCTGCCATTGAAAAGCAAGTAAAGCAATATGCAGAAAAAATTTATCAACTCTCATTTGGGATTTTGAGACGGAAACCAAGGAGACCAGGAATTTCATGCATTGATAGTGAAACAAGTTTGTGAGATAGTGTCTCAAATATAAGTGGACGAGCAACTTAAAGCTATGAGACCTTTATTGATAGAATTTCATGAATTGATGTCAGAGGAAGTTCTATCTGGGTTACTAGCCATGAAGTATATCCAACCCCATATAGATTTGATCCTTGGAGTTAGTTTACCCAACCTGCCTCATTATACAATGAGTCAAAAGGAGAGTGAGATCCTAAAAGATGAAATGGAGGAACAGTTACAAAAAGGGAACATTTAAAAGAGTACGAGTCCTCATGTTGTGCCTGCTTTGTTGACTCCAAAGAAAGATGATAGTTGGAGGATGCGTGTGTATATCTAGGCAATCAATAAGATAACAGTCAGTTACAAGTTTCCCACTCTGAAATTAGATGATATGCTAGACATATTGCATGGAGCTAAGTGGTTTAAGATATTGGATTTTTTTTTTTAAGTTCATTTTTATTATATAGAATAAAGTTTTTATCTTTTTAAAATATATTTACTCTTATTTTAGTCTTTCATAAATATATTTGAATTTCATATTATAAAAATATTTTAATTTATATAGTACTTATTATTTATTTATTTTTTAATATTTTTGTCTAATAGTTTGAACTGACCAAACCAATTATCTAAACCAATACTCTTATGTTTTGTTTATATAATCGGTTTGGTCAATATTGATTTAGATAATTATTGGTTTAGAGTATTGGTTTAGATAATTTTTTGTCTTACTTGGTTTAAATCATTTATGAACCGATATGATTGGTTTTGTTAAAATTATTCATCCTAATCAAATCGAACCATAATCACCTCTACTAGGGATGAATGAAAGACGACTTTCAAAATGAATGAGGCTTTTAAGTGGTTGGCAATGCCATTCAATCTTTCCAATGCTCCTAATACCTCTATGAGTTTTATGAATCATGTACTAAAACTTTTTATTGACAAATATATTGTGATTTATTTTAACAATATATTAATTTATAGTAAGACCGAAGATGAATATTTATTGCATTTGAGAGAGTTATTGACAATTCTGCACGTCAACAAATTATATGTTAACCTTAAGAAGTGTAGTTTTCTAATAAATAAATTACTATTTTGGGGTACATTGTAGGTGTTGATGGTATCCAAGTTTATGAAGCTAGAGTTAGGGGAATCAAAAAGTATCCTACAACTAAAATAGTCTCAGATGTTCAAAGTTTTCATGGATTGGCTATTTTTTATGTGTTTTATTAAGAATTTCAGCACTATTGCATATCCGATTACTAAATGCATGAAGAAGGGCTAATTTCATTGGGGTGGAAAGGCAAAGAACAACTTTGCAATTCTAAAAGACAAATTGTGTACTACTCCAGTTTTGACGTTACCCAACTTTGACAAACTTTTTAAAGTTGATTATTATGCAAGTGGGGTGGGTATAGGAGCTATTTTATCCTAAGAGTGCAGTCCAATGTATTATTTTAGTGAAAAGCTCAGTAATACAAGATAGAAATGAAGTACTTATAACAATGAGATCTACTAAGTTGTGTGAGCCTTGAAAATATAGGAACACTACCTGATTGGTAAGGGATTTATTTTGTATTTTGACCATGAAGCTCTAAAGTATTTAAATAGCTTAAAACGAATTAGTAAAGGCATGTATGGAAGATTGTGTCAATTTTTACAAAAGCTTCCTTCTAGACTACATCATAAGTCAGGGATGTTGAATATTATAGTTGATCTTTGACTTAGAGCTGGACAGTTGTGAACACGTGATTTTGCACCTCATTTTATATATCTAGACTTTTGCAGATTTTAAAGCAAATACTAGACCATTAACGGAGCAATCAGATTTCTTAGAACCTTCATAGCACCCTCGAGACATAGCCAAACTCATATCGAACTGACCTAAAAGACCTAAAAAGCTCGTAACAGACCTGAAATTACCCAAAGCAGACCCTAAAGGCCCTAAATATACTTAAAATCATCCAAAACGGATCTGAAAGGCCCGAAATACTTGAAAAACATACTCGAAACATCCAAAACTGATCCGAAAGACTCAAAAACACCCCAAATGACCCGAAAACACCCGGAACAGAGGTGCCACCACCATGCCCTGATGGTGCTGCCAAGGCACAATGGCAACACCAGCAAACCTTCTTGGCGGTTCCTCCCTTTATTGATGGTGGCAGTGACTTTCACAAGTCTCATTTCCCTTTGAATCTCTATAAATATAGGCCCCCCTTCCACTATTTTCTACACCAATTCTCTCTTTGAGAATTCGACAAACTTGAGAGCCTCTCTCTCTAAAACTCTCTTTGAGTTTCTCTCTCTAAACCCTCTTTAGGTTTTTCTCTCTAAAACCCTCTTTGGGTTTCTCTCTCTAACTTCTCTTTTTGAGAGATTAGGGGGAATTAGTTATTTAAAGACTTTAATTAAGCTCCCTTTGAGCCCCCATTTGATTAGGATTGACTCTCTTTGAGTCTTATAACCGACCTAGCTCTCATACCTAGAGTTTTAACTTTCTTTGAACCACAACCCGATTCCTTTAGTTCTCTTTGAACCGACAACTGTCAAACCTCCAATTAATTCTCCTTGAATTAATTGGATCGCCCTGAGCCAGAATCTGAATCTTAAGGTGGAACTCCGATTCGAGAGGATTGTCCAACCACTGCTGACCCGATGAGCCCGAAAGAAGGTGTAATCAGACTTCTTTAATCAGAATCTGACTCAAAATCAAGCCCAAGTAGCTTTTGGCACCTCAAAATCAAACCCAAACCCTTCGCAAGAAGGGTGAACTATGCGAATTTTGATTTTCATTCAAAATATACGTAGGCATACTTTTAATCAAGCATCAAATTCAAAAAGCCACAAATAAAAATTATTATTTCCCTTTAATTGCTTTAATTTCATTTTGAAGGATATTTGATTGGCCAAGAACCCATAAAGACTATAGTCAATCCCTTTGATTCAACTTGATAAATTTGTGATTAACCTAAAATTCATAAAAATTAAAGTTAATATTCTCAATTATTATTGTTGTAATTAAAATTTTTTTTTTATCATTTTTCGATTTATTTACTGCTTTAATATGCAATATTATTCTAATCATTAAATCATAATTTTAAGTCAGAATTAATTCAAAAGTAAAGTTAAAATTTCTTAAATAAAAAATTAGTCCCTAAATTCATATTCGTTTAAAGGTCTAATGCATTTTATCTTTGAGCAAATAAATTGGAATTATTTTTGAGTTTTTCTTATTTTTTTAATAAAAATAAAATTAAGATATCGACTCGCCAAAAATAAATTTTTAAAACAGAAATGAAATAATTTTCAAAAAAAAATTATTAAACAGAGCTTTAAAATGATCAAATATTCTGTTGACATAAAATCAAATCCAAATCAATATTTCGATTTTCACATAATAGATCGGACATGGCTCTCAAATGAGACCTCACAACTGTTAATTACCTCGAGCTAGGAAATAAATGGGTTTGAGCCGTTGTTGTATGGAATTATGACATAAAAATAACCAACCAATTGTATGTGCTATATTTTCTAATTAAAATTAAAGAGAAAAAAAAAAAGGGTAAATGGTGGAATGGGCCACGCAGAGCTGAAATGTCAAACTTTAGAAACTCGTGTACCTGAGAGCTACTTGACGACATTTATCCTATTTATCAATCAAAATTACCCACCTTTCCTTCTTTCCGGCTAACCGCAGTTCTTGGTACAGCTACGCGGAAGGCACGCTCGTCCGTACACTCACGTGTTGTGTTATCTAGAGCGTCGGTTTAGCCCATTTTTACCATAGGCAAGCAATGGCAACCACTGCCGCTGCATTAATTATATATATATATATATAGAATTTTGATTTATAAAATATTAAATATGACGAAATAACATTATGAATTATAAACAAAATACATTGCTTTCCTCTAATAATTATTTCTAATTTGACGATAATTGCTAGCTAACGTTAGATGTGAGACTAAAATTTAAAATTTTTATCATTTATATTTATAAAAAAAAGTTTGGATAAAATAATTAATAAATTTAATTGAAGAAAAATTAAAAAATTTATATAATTAATTTAGGATAGCAATATTGTCAGAGCTAAATTTGTTAAGATTATAGCGATTTAATTTTTTTATTTTTCACATTATAATATTAATTTTTTATTTGTTTTAACAAAACTTACTTTTTATATTTTAAAAACTCACATTAATTACAATTAATTTATTTCCTTATTTATATATTAGTTTCTATATATACTATACATGTATAATTCATATAAAAATAAATCTATTAACCAAAAAATTTAAAAGAAATAAAACTTTTGATGCCTAAAAAATTATACAAAAAATTTTAATTAGTCAATAAGAAAAAAAAATATTTTATTCCTAAACTTTATTTGGGAAGAATTATTCATAAATTCTTAAATATAAAAAAAATTTAACAATCAAAATTTAGTTTACAAAATATAAAGAACTTAATAAAAAAATAAAAATGAGTAAGAAAAAAGTTTGAGGTTTTATAACATAAGAAAAAAAAAAGATTATAAAGTGTTAATATATTTTTTTCACCCAAGAGATTATCTAATATTATAATGTTATTTCCATTATTTTTATAGAATATTTATTATGTATTTATTGTTGGATTTGTGCCCCAAAGACCAATTATCAGATGATTATTTTTTTTTTTGGTACATTTTATATCATGATTTATATATATACCTTTCATTATTATGATTATTTGAATAACTGCGTAATATAAATTATTATAATAATGTCCATAGAATAAGATATTCTAAAATCATCTCTAGTCAAGTATTATCGTGAAATGGGATATCAATAATACGTCGAGACTAGTATGTGTAGTGACTGATGACAACAGTCATGGATATGAGATATCAAGTCAACACATAAGTACGTCTTGGAGAACTATGTACTAGATTGACCCATCATGAGAATACTACATGGATTGTTGTATGAATGTCATAAGTATTTCTCATAGTGATGATAATAGTATGATCCTTTGACTTGAGATCATCAAAGATCC
>CANXYC010130040.1:0-18081 GCA_948193065.1 Aleurites moluccanus
TTCTATGGTTGAAATGCTAATTGGAAGTTTGAAACCCTAATAGGCATACCTTTGGTTTTAAGTATGCTTTTGATGAATTTATTATTTTTAATGATGTTTATGTATTGTATATGATATGAATTTGAGGTTGAATGGAAGAAATAAACTCATTTGGCTATGGTGATGTTTTGGCCGAATTCTTTTAAGGTTAGGGTTTGGTGTGTTTTAGTTATTTTAAGTGTTTAATGAAGGAATTGACTAGTATTTAGTGTATATGTAATGAATATATGATTAAATGTAGGAAAAGAATTAATTTGGAATTTTTCATGTTATGGCCGAATGGTGTATTTAGGGTTTGTATAGTGTGTGTTGATAATAGTTAGGCTTAAATGCTAAAATATGGTTCATTAGGTGTTCACAGATATTGCTAGTTGTAATGGCATTGGTAAATTGAAAGAATGGATTGAATTGTGCTAAGTTAGGTGTGATTTAAGTTACTAAGTTTCATTGATAGAGTAATGTATTGAGTAAAGCTAAGGTTGTATGTGATTAAGTATGAAAAAGTATAGCAATGTGTGAGTTTAAAAGGGTATTTTGGGTAATTAAAGGTTAGAAGGAGAAATTACTTAAGTATAACATATTGTGTGTTTGATAATAAATGCTTTGTATATTGTGTATGTTTAATGTATTTTGATGAAATTGTCATGTTTTGTAATGATTTATAGCTTATCGGAGTATTGTGTGTGTTTATAGGTGATCCGTCGGCAACTCCCGATCGGAGTGCGGATCGGTGAGCTGAGTAAAGCTCGTAGGCGTTTTTGGAGGATTTTAGCTACTTTGGTGCTATAAGTGAGTTCTTTAGCATAATTACGCATGATCTGCATGAATTATAATATTTCATATATCATATATGTTATATATGTAGTTTGTTAGCCAAAAGCGACCAAAGTTCCAATTGAGCCGTAAAAACACCTACCGCAAACACTTAAACTGACCTGTAATTCAATTGACTATAAAATGAAAAACAGAAAACCAATTGGGTCACCACTTGGCCCAATTATCTAGTCCCGACCTAAGCTTCGAAACGGTACCTCATATAAGTTGTATATTTGCCATATTTAATGTTAATTGGAGGCACATTTATATGATATTAGTTCAGGGCTATTTTCGATGGTATGGCGGGTAAATTCGTCGACTGTGTGCACACTGTGTTATGAGACCCCTGCTAGAGAGAGACAATGTATTCTCTAGTCGTAAGGAACATATCCTTATGTGAGTCATTTAATTATGGGACCCCTGCTAGGGAGGGACGTTGTATTCCCTAGTGCAATGCACTTTATGATAGTGCCAAGTTTTACAATTCAAAAGTGATCCAAATCCTGTGATATCATATATGTGCTACCTATATTGATTTACATGGTTAAAATAGTAATATTATTACAGTTTATTACCTATATATTCATATGCTATGCTTTATTGAATACTCTATATATAATATTAGCATTGTTACTATTATTGAGCATTTACTGCATTTTTATGCTTTTGAACTCACTCAGTATTTTTATACTCATCCTCTCAGTGTATAATATTTTTCAGGTCTTCGGTGAGTTATGCATTCTATTGGCAACATCTTCATCTGCCTTGGAAGTCCACTGCATGTAAAAATCATACTCTAAAGTTATGAAACCTATGTATAGAATAGTATTCCATGGTACTGTATATAGATTTTGGCATGTTGATATAATGATAAATTTGCATATATATATATATTAAGTTGTTTGTAATTGATGTTTTGCTTGTATATATGGAGATGAGTTGTATGTTTATATATATATATATTGATATTGAGATTGTTAATGGAGTTCCAAAGGGATCAGTAATTGAGATGATTGTGGATATTAGTGAAGTGTTATTTGTTATTCCTGATTTTCAGCATAGTCATATTTTAGGGAAAATGCTGGTGAATTTTCTTCAGCATTTATAAGTTTATTAAGTTGTATTTGTTCTTGCATATCACATAGATAGTTCATTGGATTTTTTGTGGTATTGGTTGCTTATGCTTTACCCATACCCTAGGACCGTTGCGACTCCCGGGATGGGTCGTGACAATCAACAGGTAAAATAGAAGTATAAGAATGTGTAGAAGATTGAGTAAGAGAAATATATGGAACTATTTCAGTAGAGGAAGGAGGATGAATTAGAGATGAATGAGATGAAGGAACTATATCTAGTGGAATAAAAATTGCAGGAGGAGAAGGAGTGGAAGATTGATGAAAAATAATAATAAGATCATCTTGTAAAGTATTAGGAGGAATAATAGGTAAAGGAACAAAACTGGAAGTATGAACATTGGGATAAGGAAACACAGTTTCATAAAAGACAAAACATCCTTAAAAATATAAATTTTGATAGAATCTAAATCATAAACCTTATAGGCTTTTTGTCTAGGAACATAACCAATAAAAACACACTTAAAAGCTTTAGGCTGGAATTTGTCTTTATAAGGATGAGTGTTAGTGGCATAGCACAAACAACCAATGACTCTAAGGTTTTGCAAATTGGGTGGTTTATGATATAATAGTTCATAGGGAGTCTTCCAATGTAAGATGGGTATAGGCAACCTATTTATGAGGTAAGTGGCAACTAATATAGTAGCTGTCCAAAAAATATTTGGTAATTTAGATTGAAAGAGTATAGCCCTAACCACTTGTAAAAGATGCCTATGTTTCCTTTCCCCACACCATTTGGTTGTGGGGTATAAGGACATGTCTTTTGGTGAATTATGCCTAATTCTTTAAATAAATGCTGACATTGATTACTAAAGAATTCAGTCCCATTGTTAGTCCTAATATTATTGACTTTGATTTCAAATTAAGAAGAAATTATTGTGATAAAGGTTTTAAGATGTAGAAATATTTCAGTCTTATCTTTCAAAAGATATGTCCAAGTGGCTCTACTATAATCCTCTACAATGGTAAGAATATAAGAAGTATTGTGTATAGATGGTGCCCTATAAGATCCCCACAAATCCACATGTATTAATTCAAACAAAGATTGACTATGGGTATGACTCTTTGGGAATGACAATTGTGGCTATTTTGCCATAGGACAAATATCACAAACAAATGATTATGATTTATGAATAATATTGTAAGATAAATGTTCAAGTTTTTCAGTAG
The DNA here is from genome assembly GCA_948193065.1 of Aleurites moluccanus. Lineage (NCBI taxonomy): Eukaryota > Viridiplantae > Streptophyta > Magnoliopsida > Malpighiales > Euphorbiaceae > Aleurites > Aleurites moluccanus. The sequence continues at coordinate 3,159 of CANXYC010130040.1, forward strand.
AAGGATGCCCTGATCTATTATGTAAAAGAGAGTAAGAAATAGTTGGAATATCTTTATTACCATCAATGGATATACAAATGAGAGATTTATGTACATAAGGAAGAAAAGAAACTATCTTAGAACGATATTCCTGGATGATATTTACAAGAAAGCTGGTTTTATTCAAAAGATAAAGACCAGAATGTTGTTTACCTACTGTTAATATCTCTTCAGTTCATAGGTCCTGTAGTAGGCAAAAATCATCAAAGAATTGCAATTTAATTGGTAGTGTTGCAGTTAGTTTGCTAACTGAAAGAAGATTAAACTGAAATCCAGTACAAACAATACTATGTAAAGAGTAAATTTTGGGTTTATAGTGACTGAACCAATATGACTAACAATTTTAGTTGATTTATCAGGTAAGCGGACAGGTGAAGGATTAAGTAATTTGAAAGTATTGTGTATAAGTGTGATATTGAAACACATGTAATTTGTAGCCCCTGAACCTATAATCCAAATACTGTCTAACCTATATTCGAAAGCATTAAGAGACAATATATGTAAAGTACCTGCATAGCTAGTATAACTAACAAATTCTCCTTCACTTGCTCCTTTGCTCTTAAAGTACTTCTAAACCTCCTTGCTTATTGCCTGAGTCAATGTTGTATTCCAATTTTCTTGTTTAGCAGTATCCAAAGGTTATACAGTTTGTTCATAAAAAATTTGATCATCAATTTGGACTGCTAATTTGTAAGGTTGTCTATTTGCTAGCTTTGGTTTCCTATTAGGGTCTCACCAGTCAGGTACACCATCTAACTTGAAACAGCTGTCCTTATGTCCATGATATCCATAATAATCACATTGTTTATCCCTTTTGCTATAATTCTCCTGTCTCCAATCATTGTTATTATGCAGTTAATAGACTTATTATTTTCTTCTTGTTGAAAGTCCCTTTGGCAACCAAGAGGGAGGGAGGGAGGGGGGAGGGAGGGAGGGTGGGGATGAATTAGTTGAAATGACAAATTAAGGGCAAATTAAAAATTAATAAGATGAAGGAAGGAAGAGAGAAATCAAACATAAGAATTTTATAGTGGTTCGGCCAACATTTGCCTATGTCTACTCCTCCAGATCACATTTGAATATTTTACTTGATCCTTTTATGGGTGCAAGATCAAACCCAAGTATTTAGGCTCATACTTAAACCTTACAAAGTGTTTTTACACACTTCAAACCTTCACAAGTGTTTTATCAAAGGCTCATACTCAAACCTATATAAGTGTTTTACTAAGGTTCACACTCAAACCCTTAAGAATTACAAGAGATGAGAAGAAGAAAAATTTCCTTTAACTTTTTCTCAACTCTCAAGCAATCAATGAGTTTTAACCAACTCAAAAATTTACAACTAATAGCTCACAAAATGGTTGTACAATAAATAAGCTTTTCCAGCTATAAATATGAATGATTTTGTGCAATAGCTCAATAATAAATTCTCAAATGTTATTCTCTTGTTTTTAAACTTTCCACTAACTCATATTTGTAATCTTGCATGAAATATAGTTGTTTGGCTTCATTTAATGCCAAAAAGTATAGTTGACAGCTTTTCCAATGGCTAGTTTTTATTGATGATTTTCCAGAGTAGCGGGGGTGACTTTACTTAAAGTGTAGAGCGGAGCTACTAGACCTTTTGGATTTCTTAGTAGCGGCTGCGAATGATTGGTAGTGGGCACTTTTTAATTTCTTCATATCTTGCGATATATAACTTCAAATCATGCTTCTTCTTTTTTTAGAAATTTTCAGATGTCTACTACAACTTTGTAGTTTATGTCAACTCAAAAATCGTCAATCTTAATACTCTAAAAAAATTCAAACATTTAATTGCTCAAATCTGCAAGGTAGTGTGAACATACTTCACTAATTATTCAATTTCTCCTTCTGTAGAAATTATAATTACTCGATTCTTTTTCCATATGAAAGTAGACATCCAGAGCTTCAATCATGGCAAAGATCATATTCAAATTCTTCTTCTATAATTCCCAGTAATATTTTAAATTTGCCCCAAATGTTTTATCCTAATTTGTCAATTTGAGCATAATTCATTTAAAAATTCATGTCTCCCTTTTCCAATGTCCAATACTTAATCTAATTTATATTCCTAAAATAGACATCCATATCTTTGCATCCATATAAATTTCATCATCTAAATCAATCTACACAAAGGCAACATTTGATTGAACTTGTTGATTCATTGGATGTGCTAAACCTATGCTTTAGCATTGGTCATGATTTCTCATGCCTTAACCAACTCAAACAAATTGTTAGTATAATAAACACAATCAACATGTTTTGTTATCATTAAAATCAATATCAAACCCAAGGGGTCCAAAAATCTCCCCTTTTTGATGATAACAAAACCATACATACAAGTGTTTAAGAAATATGCAAAAAGGTTCAATTAATAATTTTGCAAATATACACTTGTATAACTTCTCCCCCTTTTTGATATCAACAAAAATATTTTGCGCTCTCCTTTTGAAAATAATTTATTCAACACATAAAGGGGTCCAAATAATTTCTCCTCCTATTTCAAGCATTTCTCCCCCTTAATAAATGAAAAAAAAAATGCTTAAGGGGTACACAAGGGATCATCAAAGTGAATTTGCACAAAATGATTTTATCACAAATATATATGAATGAAAAAGTATGGATAATTCAAATTTATTTTTAATTTTTATGAAAATCATTGTAAACTTGCATTCAAAAATATTTAATTCTAATATTAATTGCAAAATACTTTGCATTCAATTTCCATTTCAAAAGATGTGCATTTAATCAAGGAATGCTATTAAAATAGATTTGGGAATCTAATCAAATCATTTTACGATCTATTTCAATCACCAAAAAGAGACATAAAAATCGAACAAATAAGCACATTCTCCTTTAGTAAGCCAACCCCAAAATAAGATATAAACACAATAAACATGAGCAAAAAAAGAAGATAAAAAAATAAACACATTTAATTCTCTTTTCCAAACATGATATCCACAAAGAATTTATACGAAATATACACAAGGATATTCATGCAATTGTTCAACATAAGAACATAAGGGATAAGTATCCAATAAATACAAAATATAAGATAAGTTTTATGAAAAAATTTCTTATGCTCCCCCTTAATTAATCTATATGAGCATAAATAATTTCAACTCATAAATCAACATGCTCAATGTTATATTCAAGTGAATGAACATCAACTTTTTCAAACAAATTTTCACTCAAATCAATAGACATATAAACACTATTATAGTGGTAACACATTCATTCAATGAAGATTTAAAGTTTAGAGTTACCACTTATAGCTATGAATTTTAACCTCTTGAAGGAGGTAAGCCTATTTTGAGTTGTGGCATCCATTGCACGTCATTTGACTTCTTTTTGCTTTGGACTTCAAATAATATGACTTCTTTATCATCATCAAATTTATGCATAAAAGAAGAAGTTTTTGATACCTATTTCATTTTGGGTCCTTGGGGGTTAGCCTTTGTACCTTTAACAACTCAAACTAACTTAGTTTTTGGTTGTTTCATTTTAATAGCACAATCATGAATAATATGACTATATTTATTGTAATAAGAACACTATTTATTAAATATCATATTATTTCTACTTCTATATGAATGATACATTTTTGTTTTGCAAAAATAAGATTTATGTCCATAACCATTACATGAATAACAATATTCATTAAATTTATGATTACAACTATGAATATTATGCTTATGTTTTTTCTTGTTGGGGTATGATCATGAGAATTATAAGAAAGATGATGTCTAATGAATGGAGCTTTAAAAATCATACTTTCTTTTTCTTTTTCTTATTTTGAAAAAGACGATTTTAGACTATTTAAATTATTTTTAAGAATTTCATTCTCTTTTAAAACTTGGTCATAATCTTGATATTTCACCAATAGCTTTTTGTATTCATTTTCAAGATCATCATTGGTGGAAGTTAATGAAATAAGTTTATTATTCAAATGTTCATTTGCATATTTCAAACAATCAATTTGATATTTGAACATTTTATTTTTCTCTTTCATTTTCTCAAACTCAATGCACATGGTTTTTAATGCATCTAATAACTCATCGTATGAAAAATCATCATCAATCGAGTTTGAGGGATTTGATGTTACCTCATAAGAAGAAGTGACCTTATTAATGGCCATGAAACACAAGTTAGCAACCTTATCTTTGTATTCCTCATCACTTGTGGAGGTTGAACATTCCAAGTCACTATCTCTTATTAATTGTAACATCATTTCCTCTTACTCATTATCTTCTTCTTGTTATTGATGAGTATGAGTGATTGTATCTAAAGCATCATCAACATCACAAGAGGTGTTAGTGTTATAAGTATAATCAAGTAAATTCCATATTTCATTAGCATTAACACAAGAAGACACTCTATTGTAATAATTCTCATTTAATGAGCTTCTAAGAATTTGCATGGCTTTACTGTTTGAAGAAAATTATTTCAAATTATGCTCATGCCATAGATTCCTAGGTTTTATAATGAGTAATCCATCTTCAATGACTCCCCATAAATTCTCATATAAATCATCTAGGAATTTTTCCATTTTATTTGCCCAAATTTTATAATTTCTACCATCAAAAAATGGTTATCTATCTACTATACATGCAAAACTCTTATATGTTGCCATATTATCTTACTCTTGGATGGCTAAATCCTAAGTGAAGAATACAAGCTATGATACTAATTGAAAGTCCCTTTGGCAACCAAGAGGAGGGGCGAATTGGTTGGAAGGACAAATTAAGGGCCAATTAAAAATTAATAAGATGAAGGAAGGAAGAGAGAAATCAAACGCAAGAATTTTATAGTGATTCGGCCAACACTTGCCTACGTCCACTCCTTAAGATCACACTTGAGTATTTTATTTGATCCTTTTATGGGTGCAAGATCAAACCCAAGTGTTTAGGCTCACACTCAAACCTTACAAAGTATTTGCAAACGCTCACACTTTAAACAGTTACAAGTGTTTTATCAAAAGCTCACACTCAAACCTATACAAGTGTTTTACTAAGGCTCATACTTAAACCTTTAAGAATTACAAGAGATGAGAAGAAGAAAAATTCCCTTTAACTTTTGTCCAACTCTTAAACAATCAATGAGTTTTAACCAACTCAAAGATTTACAACTAATAGCTCACAAAATGATTTTACAATAAATAAGTTTTTCAAGTCATAAATATGAATGATTTGGTGCAATAACTTAATAATAAGTTCTTAAATATTATTCTCTTGTTTTTAAACTTCCCACAAACTCATATTTATAGCCTTGGATAAAATATAGCCATTTGACTTCATTTAATACCAAAAAGTATAGTTGACAGCTTTTCCAATGACTCGTTTTTATTGGTAATTTTTCAAAGTAGTGGGGACGACTTAAAGTGTAGCAGGGAGCTACTTAATAAGTCGTGGCTGCTACTTAAAGTATAAGGGCCGCTACTTAGATCATTTTGAGCTACTGGACCTTCTAGACTTCTTAGTAGCGGGTGCAACTGATTGATAATGGGTGCGACTTAATTTCTTCATATCTTGAGATATACAACTTCCAATTATACTCCCTTTTTTTAGAAACTTTCAGATGTCTACTACAACTTTGTAGTTTATGACAACTCCAAAATCGTCCATCTTAATACTCTAAAAAATCCAAACATTTTATTGCTCAAATCTGCAAGACAATTTTAGCATGCTTCACTAATTCTTCAATTTCTCCTTTCGTAGAAATCAGAATTACTTAATTCTTTTTCCATATGAAAGTAGACTTCTAGACTTCAATCATATGAAATATCATATTCAAATTCTTCTTCTATAATTCCCAGTAATATTTTAAAGTGGCCTAACTATTTTGTCCTAGTCTGTCAGTTTGAGCCTAATTCATTTAAAAATTCATATCTCCCTTTTCTAATGTCCAATGCTCAATCTAATTTATGTTCCTAAAATTAGACATCCATATCTTTCCATCCATATATAGTTCATCATCTAAATCAATCTACACAAAGGCAGCATTTGATTGAACTTATTAATTCATTGGATGTGTTAAACCTATACTTTAGCATTGGTCATGATTTCTCGTGCCTTAATCAACTTAAATAAATTGTTAGCATAACTAATACAATCAACATGTTTTGTTATTATTAAAATCAATATCAAACCCAAGGGTCCAATACTTGTCTCTAATCATTACCTGAACTCCAATTCCCAGGCTTAAAATTCTCTTTGCCCATATATCTTCTATGAAAATTAGTTCTTACAGCCATAGCATTACTATCAATTTGATCTATAACAAGAACTTGAGCTTGTCTTTACTTCTCCACTTTTAAAACTGAAAAATATGCCTTATTTACAGTGGGTAAAGGATCTAACAACAGAATTTGGTTCCTAACTCCATCAAAATTATCATTCAAACCCATGAGAAACTGCATGGTTTGTTTAGGCAATTCACATATACAGTAGCTTTGGCTGCTCCACAGGTGCAGTCAAGAACAGGCAATACACATGCCAGTTCATCCCATAATTTTTTAAGTTTTGTAAAGTACATGGAAACCAACAAATTACCATGAATTACTGAAGTAATTTTCCTCTGAAGTTGATACATCAGAGGGCCATTACTTGCCCCAAATCGCTCAGTAAGCTCATCCTAAAGCTCTTTAGCAGTTTTGGCATAGATGAATACCTCCACTAAATCTTTGGATATTGAATTCAATATCCAAGATGTGACATAAAATTGTCACCAATCAACGGGGTACTAACTAAGACCATACCTGGATGGTCTGAGTTCTGCAAGACCATGTGATCCCTAAAATTTTGTGCAGCCATCCTCTGATTATCATCATCTATGTGTCTTCTTTGAACAAAACCTGATTTTCCTAGTTCTGACTCTGTATCTGAATCCATCACCAGTAATCATAGTGTTAGTTTTAGAATAATCCAAAAAAAAAATCAAAGACATAATCCCTAAATCGAAAACAAAACTTATTCGACAAAAAAATCACAACTCTCTTTATTTCCATAAACAAGAAGGAAATATTCTAATCAAAGAAAGGATCGATGCTATGATACCATAAAGAAATCTTAGCTACAGATTATGGCTAAGATTCCAATCAACATCAAGAACATCAAGGACATAGTATTTAAGGTTTACAGAGAAAAATAAAAAAGGAAATTCAATCTGTTTATTTGTGTACTCACAAGAGTACTTAGTTTGCCTTTTATACAACCACTAGAAAAGACTAAAATATCCTCACTAATAAATCCTACTTGTAATAGAATTAAAACTGACTCACTAATATTTACATATTTGCCATTATTTACAAAATAGGAAAATACATAAATTAAGTACATTATATAATACTCTTGAAAAACCAAATGAGATTTCTGTGAATCAAAGTATTGGAAAATAATGATTAGATAGTGACAAGAATCGAAAACCTAAAAACAATTTTGAAAAAATAGTCACTTAAGTTAGAATAAATCATATGCACATTTGAGAAATTTAGTAAATGAGACAGAATAGATAGTATGATAAATGTTAGATAGATACAAGTGACTTAAGTTAATGAGAATTAATCAAATTAGTAAGATAAAATTATTAATTAAATAATGAAAGTTAAGGAAAAATTCAGTACGGAGATTAAAGGCATAAGAGTAAGCAAATGTAGAGATAACGATGGACTGTTAAACATAATAAATGGGAGTCAATATTGGATAATTAATAATGAAGAAAAGCTAATTAGAAATTGATTAGAATAAAAAGAGGATGAAGTTGCAAAGGATTAAGGTGTTTAAGGAGGAAAAATAAATTTTTTAAATTAATGGAAAATAGGACCCACCAATTTTGTCTTTTTTTTTTTATATATGTTAAAAACTAAAATCAACATTCATTTTGTCTTTAATATAGGTTGGGCATATGTATTAATTTTGGCCAAGATTTTATTTTTTTATTTATTTTAAAAGTATTATGTAAACCTTTACATATGTCAAGTTCTAATGAAGTCAAAATTTTCATATTTATCTTTAACTTTCCACCTAATATAATATATTAATGAAGTAAAAACAAAACCAAAACCCTTAGTAAATATAAGGGCCGGCCAAGTGTGAGCATGAATAGCCAAAATATTTAATTGATTTTTACTATAAAATTAAAGAAGAACAGATCTGTTTATTACCAAATTTTCTCAAGTATTCTAAAAATTTCTTCATTTTTCTATCAAAAAATTATCACATTTTGTGTTAGATTTTATTATATACATATATAAGTGTAAGAATAAGAGTTAAAGTGGTTGGGAAAAGAAAATCCTACACTAAGCTTCTTGGTTGGCCGAACCACATCTAACAAAATTCTATAGAGAGTTTTCCATCTTTCCTTCACCAAAAGCTTTCCTCTAAATAGATATTGATGGGAATCTTTCATAGAAGTCTATAACTAAGAAATTACATGAGTAAGAAGGAGAATTTGAAGTAGAGATTTGGTGGAGAAAGGAAGATTAGAGATAGAAAAGAAAGAAAGTTTCCAAGGTGACAAAGGAAGAGAAAGGAACTTTGTTTAAGGTAAAATTTTATTTCTTGATATTTTACTTGTTTAATGATATTTATAAATTGAATGGATATTGAATCCATTGATTTGGATAAAACATGAAATTATGTATGTTTATGAATGAGGAATTAGGGTTTTTCTTAAAAGTTATATATTAAGAATAAATAGGAAAGGTAATAATGATTATATGTGAAATTTGAAAATTCGGACTTTGATAGAAGCAGTAACTTAGACCTATTATTCTGTGACTTTAATTACTGAATTTTCTTAAGTATAAAACATAAAATTTGTAGATATATATGTTATTTGTATTCTTGTAAAAGGAATCTGGAAAATTCAAAATGAGGTAATAGATATTAAGTAAAAACAGAGACTAACCAGATGTAGGGTTTTTGAAAATGCTATTGTGTTTTAATTTTATAGAACATTAGAGACTGAATTAGGTTAAGTATTAAACATAAAAAATGTTTATTTATGTATTATCTAGAGTCATTCAAAATAATTTTATCATTGGATTAGTATTTTATGAGTTACAATCCAGTAAGTAGAGACTGCCCGAATTAGAGTATAGGGCAGCAAGGCTGACAGTAATGTTGGGTTCAAACTGTCACCATATGTCGTATAGTACTTAAACATATCTGAAATTTGGATATATTAGAACATTTAATGTCTGGTTTAATTAAGAAAAAGAAGCAAAGCAATTGGATATGTATAGCATGAGTTATAGACAGAAGAACACAGACTGCCGGAATAAGGAAAAACAAGTATAAAATCTATAACCCTAGGATAAGGATTATATAAGTATTAAGTAAACTAAAGTTAAAAATAGTATGTGACATGCAAATAAATACTGATTTTAATGCTTAATTGATGTGTAGCTTCGAATAATGAAGATGATGTAAGTGGAAGTTCAAAGTAAGGAAGTGAAGTGAAGTTGTAAAGTTATTTAGTAAGGTGAGTTATGTATACATCATTATGCATATCCATAACTTGAATTATTACATTCAAATTAAGCATTTCTCCTTCTTGACTGAATGTCTTATTTTTATTGCCATTGATCGTCTTTTAATTAACCAAGCCCAATTTGATCTTTTGCCATTGAATTTTTATTGAAATTGAAATGCTTATTGTATTGCTTTACCTTGAGAACTTAATTTGTAACATTGAATTTCATTGGCTTATACCATGATATCCTAATTTTTGTGCACACCAAATGTTCAATCATGTGTCCTAATGTATATGTTGGATAACCACCTTGATACCAAGAATGGAATCGACACATCTTCATCAAACTGTACTGACACTGCTTGATTAATAAGCCCTATTTACCTATTGATTGTCACTGAATATTTGAATTGTTATCAAAGTTTACTGCCTATGTGGACTTGACAGAACTACTGTACTGACAAGGTAGCAGGTAAATTGTCACGATCCAATCTGGGAGCCGCGATGGTCCTAGGGTACGGGTATTGCCTAAGCTACCAGTACCATGAAGAATCCAACTAACAGTATGTTAAACTCAAATATAGCTTAATATTTCTATTGAAATTTTGACAATATCTCCTCTAATATGTGACTATATCCCGCTGTAGAAAAAAAGCAAATAACACTCCCAATATAACTTTATTATCAACATCCAACTCAACCTCCAATATCAACTCATCATATGTATCAAACCATACACATCCATAGCATAGTTTATACGTAAAACTAAAAGCAATACAAGCACACACATATATGTCTCTATTTAGGTTACAGTACCATGAAATCTCTAATAATATACAAATATTTACATAAACTATTTAAGACTCGAATATTACATGATACAAGTAGCAAAATTCCAAGGCGAGGATAGATAGTGCCAATGAAATTCGAGTCTTACTACAGTCCTGAAAAATAATGACAACTACGGGGGTGAGTATAAATATACTCAATGAATCTATATATATAAAAACACAGTAAATGTTCATAATGCCATAGTCGCTCACAAATGACCAGTAGGAATAATATAAGATGAAAAATATGGGGTGAAACAAGTTTCTATATGAATATCCAATGTATGAGTCAACTCTCATATGATATAATAGGATTGGGTCCAATGAAAAATACAATCGCACTGTAATAGCACAATCGTGCATAATCCAATGTACGTAAGGGAGATCAATCCTTACGATTAGAGAATATAACACCCCTCTCTAGCAAGGGTCCAATGAATACCAGTGTGCATACGGTCGATGGAATTACCCGCTACACCATCGAGGTAGCCCTGTTATAATACCATATGGGTGTGTCTCTATAGAACAATAAAAAAATAGCATAAATTCAACTCATATAGGAGTGAAACAGTCCAATATATATCCATAATGAATAATAGAACAAGTTTAGGTCAAGTAATAAAATGGTCGGCGGGGTCCAATTGCGCTGCTGCAATTGGCACTCGCCGTTACGGGTCCTTTTTGGAATTTTTGAGTGGTTTCTGGTTAACTATGCTATTAAGGGATTTAAGTGGACTATAAAGTATCATTTTAAAACTTAGGGAAAAATTAGATGATTGGGCCAAGTGGGGGTTCAATTGGCTTTTTAGGTTTTATTTTATAGCCAATCAAATTTTAGGTCAATTTATGTCATTTCATTAGGCTTATTTAGGGGTAAAAATGCAATGTAGATACTTTAGGATATCAAGTATTGGTTTATCATTCCAAATGACATAGTATATGATATATGATGTAAATCATACATGATTATAATATAAACTCACCTTAGATCCAAAAAGTTCACTTTAACCCCTGGTACACAACTTGTAGGCCCTAATTGGCCCGCTGCTCGTCACCTCTAACTGGATTACCCGAAAGTTCACCTATATTCATATATAATACTCCGGTAAGACTTGTAAATATTACAAAACATATTATTCACATCAAAATACATCAAACATACATCATATATATCACATTACACAATTAATACTTTTCCATTCCTTTATGCATCAAATACATTTCTATCACCACATTTCACTTGCATTTCATATATTCATCACTATTATATCAAATTAAGAACTTATACACACCTAGTTCAACGTTTCATGTCACACATTGTCACGAACCGGTTTCCCGGACCGCGACGATCCTAGGGCATGGGAGATGCCAATGGCGACTGATACTCATAGAACCCATTATCACATGCATCATCTATAAACCACAATATAATATTCATTTTAATTAGTTACCATCCATTATGTTATCCTGTCATGCATTCTGTAATCATTCTATAATTGACGGTAACATTCACATATTATATCACAATACCATTATATAACTCAAAATATCATCATATACAATGTTCATCTCCTAGCTAACCCAATACATACCCATGGAGCAATTAGATAATGAACACCAAAAATAATAATACAAAATATCAGAAATATACATAATCAGTCTGTAGCAGAAATCCACTGAAGATAGAAGAGTGGATTCTGCAACCTACTCCTCTCCTGAAATGGTAAACAATGAAATGGTGAGTATAGATGATACTCAGTGAATTTACATGCATCACAATAAACAATAGGCATCAAATAAACAATGGTAATAGTCAATGAGATAACAGTATACAGTATAAATGTCAAGGTACAGTAAAGCCAAAGAATATCATATAGGCTCAGTTACATATGGAAAGATAGATAATGGGATGGACTGTATGAAAAGAAATCATACAATCTCCAGTAATCAATCAGTATGGACCATGTAGGTCTCCAGTGTCATATTAATATCAATGAGCATAAGGCTGATTAGGCCCTATGGCCAGGACCATAACCCCTCCTAGCTAAGGTATTAGTAGTACAATATGCACATCGTTGACAGTATTTCCCCACTACCCTATCGGATCGGTAGCTCTGCCAAACTATATCAGGGTCAATAGCAAGGGATACCATAAGCAACAATGGCATCCAGATATCAGTCAATCCAATAACAATCAGTTCGGTATCAATCAGTACAGTAATCAATATAATCAATGGCAATGTCGTATACAATGTACAATCAATGATATAGGGTTTAGCAATAAGGAAAGACATAAAACAATAGTCAGTTCTATAGCGGAAAATGGAAGGTTAATTGATATGCCAACGTCGCTAACGACAATGGCATTCAATTGGTAGGCCTATGGCATACAAACCAATAGGCTAATGACCAATGAACTAGGCATTTCATCAAACACTTGGTGGGCATACAATGGCAAGCCAATAGGTTAGGTTTTGGTACAAATTTGACTTGCCCAATTCAATTAACATAAAACCACATTATCAAACAAAGTATAGGTATCAAAGAAACACAATTAAAAAAATGTTAAAATGGATCAAATTGGCAAGGAAAAACATGGCAAAATCAAGCAAAAATTCAAAGGCAATGTGGTTCGGCCAATAGGTGGTTTTTGCCAAAGGCTTCCAATCAACAATTCAATCAATTATACATGTTATTTGATGCAATGTAAACTCACCTAAGCCTCCAAATCACTCTAAACAATCAATCTCTAAGCCAATCCCACCGAATCCTCCAAATAGGGAAAAATGAAGCACTTTGATTGAAACTTCAATTCTACACCAATTAATCCATCAATTAGCTACCTAAACATATCCAATTGACTAATTCTAACATCAATTAATAAAACCTAACACTAATTCAATAAGTCATGTTTTACAACTTCAAATTTACCATCCAAATTAGGGATTTCAACACAATTGGATAAATTGGTGCAAATTAACTACAAACTCATTCAATTGAACTCAAATAACACCTAAATAATTAATCAAACTTAACAAAATAATTTCTTACCTCAAGAATATCAATATGGATGAAACCTTCAAGATAATATTTCTCCAAATCCCTTACTCCTCCAAGCAATCTAATGATAGAAATGAGTTAAGCTAGGTTGATTTGTTATTTTTCTATCAACTTCCTTAAGAATTTAACAAGAAATGGAAGAAGAAATGGTTCTGTAATATCTGCCATCTTTGAAGTGTATTTGTTGATTTTATAGGTTGGAGAATTTTAAAGATTTAATAAGAAGTTTGAAAATTTCAGAAACTTTTATTTTTGGATTGCAGCAGGATTCAGTCTTGACCATTTCTTGCTCTTAAAGACATAATTGGGTAAAGTGTAAAATATGAAAATTTTTAATTTATGTCTTAGCTATAATTCTGTAAAATGGTTTGGTAAAATTCTGAGTATGTGGTGAGTTGTGTCTATTTGAGCAAGGCTGGTCTGGATGAGAATTCCCGCAGGGATGCAGTATATGTTTGGAATTTTTGGGAATGACTGAGGTAGAATTTGTTGAAGTTGTAAACATGAAAAATTTTTCTGTGTGTGTTGAGATGATGCCTGTAAAATTTCAGAATTTTTGGATAGGTATGCCTCAGTGGAGAGTGTTTTGTATCAAGGCTGTTCGGTTGGATTTTGATGCAGGAGTCTGGGTGACTTTTGGAGAGTCACCACTGTCTGAGTGTTGATTAGTTTGATATGAAATTTGGATATGTTGTGCTTCTGTCTGTTGATTTTAAGTGGCGAGAAGAATTGATGAGTTTGGATTAGTGTAGCTCATTTGCGAGCTGGCTTAATATGGGATGTTCAAACAAGAGTTTAACTTAGAAGTATTTGGTTATGGAGAGCCAGTATTATGCGGAAAGGCATTTTTGCGGACTGGCAATGTGAGGCGGCATTATGGCGAAGAGCTTTGGCGAGAAGCTTTTGGCGAAGAGCTTTGGCGAGAAGCTTTTGGCGAAGAGCTTTGGCGAGAAGCTTTTGGAGAAGAGCTTGGGCAAGAAGCTTTTGGCGAAGAGAAGTTAGCGAGGAAGCATTGTGCGAAGAGAGATGTGCGAGGTGGCAGTTCGCGAAGAAGCGAAGAGGCGAATGAGCATTGCCAAGGTGGCTTATGCGAGGATGAGTTGCGAGGAGAGTTTGGCGAGGCAGCATGCGCGAGTTAGCTTATGCGAGCTGGAATGTGCGAGGCAGCGATGCCAGATCAAGATTGGTGAGTTAGCAAGTGCGAGCTGAGAATGCGAAGTGGTTGGCGAGTTGGCTAGGCGAGGGAGCTTTGCCGAAGCAGTCAGGCGAAGGAGCTTTGCCGAAGTAGTCAAGCGAAGGAGCTTTGCCGAAGCAGTCAGGCGAGGGGGCTTTGCCGAGGCAGATTGGCGAGCTGGGCAGCGTGTTTTTGGGCAGAGGTCTATTTAACCTCAGTAACCCAACCAGCGATTTTCACGATTTTTCTTCTTTCTTTCTTTAGCAAATTTCAGTCTTTTCTCCAATTTGTTCCATATTTTGTTCTAAGGCATTAAGGCTTAGAT
>CANXYC010130045.1:0-13238 GCA_948193065.1 Aleurites moluccanus
ACACATGGCATATCTATGCATATATATATATCCAATCAATCATAAAATACTATTCATTCTGAAATACTATCTCATATATCCTCATAAATATATATATATATATATATCTGTTCATGTCCTAGCTAACCCATACATACCCCCATGGAGCAGCTAGATATGAACATCCAAAATACAGAGTACAAAATATATATATACATCAGTAGTGCTGGCAGATATCCCTGGATGATGAATAACAGGATTCTGCAATCTACTCCTCTCCTGAAATAAGGAAACAATGAGAGGGTGAGTATATAAGATACTCAGTGAATCAATATGCATCGCAAATGAAAATGAGATTTACAAAGGAATCAATGATATCAAATACTTAGAATAATCAATTGATAGAAGCATTTACAGAATAGATCAATAATGAATATCAAAGGTTCAATACCATAGTGAAAAACAGATAAAGGGTTGGATTGTATAAAATTATACAATCTTCTGTAGCAATTAATCTGGACTATATGCGAGCTATATGCGCACATACAATCTCCTGTAGCAATATCTGTATCATAATATGGGCTAAGTCTTATGGGTAGGTCCATAACCCATTTCCTAGCTAAGGTATCAGTAATACAATGTGCACAAGGTCGACAGTATTTTTCCACTACCCTGTCGAATCGGTAGCTTTGTTATGACGTATAAGGATCAATATTAAGAAACAACATATCATTGGATACCATGATGCAACAATGGTATCCTCAATCTCAACAAACTCGATATCAATTAATCAATAGCAGTTAAGTAGTAATAGCTCATCAGAATCGATTAATGAGCCTAAAATAAATAAAACATCAATAATAATCAATGAAACGAAGACTAAAGGTCTAACAACCAAAAATGGAAACAAACATATTTTGGTCATTTTCGGTAAAAAATTGACGCAATTGGCATGCTATAGTCGCTGGCGACGGTGGCATTCAAATGGTTGGCCTACGGATTTTTCGGCATGGTTTCGGCGCAATATCAACATTGCCCCAAATATCAACAAACATGCACATAGGAAGCAATTCCATAGGCAACAAAACAACTCAAAAATCTTTAATGAAAGCATCAAATATGCCAAGCAAACACAAACCAACAATAGAAACAAAACAAGGCAAAATGACACATTTAGGGTTCGACCAGGAACCCTTTTTCATGATTGGTTTCCAAAGTTCAATTTATCAATTTGAGCAAGTAAATTGATACATATAAGACTCACCTAAGCCTCCAAATCACCAAAAATCAAGCGATTGCTAGCAAATCCCTAAATCCTCGGTTTAGGCCAAAATCGTCGATTTTCCTCGAACGAATTTTCTGCAACGAAACGAACGTCAATTAAATTCCTATAAATACTCAATTGACTTATTCTAAAGCCAATTTACCTATCCTAATCCATATTCTAAAATTCACTTCACACAACTTCACTTTTAGGGTTTTAAATTGGGGAAAATTGTTTAATGCATCATTTGATGCAATTAAACCATTTACCCATTCATTTCACCATCCATTTAAGTTAATTAAACCATAAAATCAAATAAAACATCAACTTATAAAAATTACCTCATTTTGGCCGAAATTTCCACCTTGCTTGTTCTTGATTTTTCTTCAATTTTTATGATTTAATTTGATAGTAAAGTGTTTTTATGGTTTTAGTTTTGGATTTGTTACACTTTTTCTTCACAAACTTGGATTAAAAAAATCAAAAAGGAAGAAAGAATTTGAAAGGAAATGGTTCACGGGTGAAGAGCAAAATGGCAGAAAATTCTGCCCATTTTTGCCTTATATAATAAGATAAAATAGACAAATTACGCTTTAGTTCTCAAATTTTCTAAAATTTGATTGTGGTCATTTTTCGCTCGGTAATTTATTCCGGAAGTTCCGTCGGGAATTTGAACTTAAAGTGAATACTTAAACATCATATTTTAATTAATATTATTTAATAAAAATAGTTTCAGAGTCGTTCTGAAGCTCGCACCGATAAATTTTACTATTCACCGAAAAATACTTTTTTGCTCGTTTTGGTGAGCGTTCTGTAATATTTTCTGAAATTTCTTTTTACTGTATTCACACATAAATATAACTTATTAATTATCCTCAATCCAAATTCAAAAATTCATCCGTCGTCCGTTCTGCTATTTTTACTGCGGCGATATCGGTACCGACGTTTTCCGAAAAATTTTCCTGTTTCCGCTCTAACTGGTTTTCTAAAATTATTATTGGTTATTTCGATAATTTTAATCTATATACTGAGAATTTTATTCACTAAAACTTGTTATGCATTTATAGGGTATTACAAAGGAGAAATAATTTGGTTGCCAAAAGTAAAAGGAATTTAAATAAGTCTAAGTACCAAAACCTAATTTAATCCAAAGGGGACTAAATTAGATGGACTAAAACAAAGAAGGAATTAGATATAGGAGTCTTTTATGAAGAAAAATATAAAGAAGATAGAAGGATGCAATAACTACTATCAACTACATATCTAAAAGGTCAGTTGAAAGGTTTTGGGGGAGGCTACTTTTATAGGCCAATGAATGGAGGAAGAGTGCTCAAACTTTCAACTTTCAATCTGGGGTGGGAGAACAAAACAAAAAGGAAAACACGGAGCAGACGAGGAACGCCACATGGTGGCCTGCAGTTCCACAGGTGGCCTTGTGGCAGCTGCAAAGGCTGCTTCACTCACTTCTTTGATTCTTGGTCTACTTTGACCTGTTTAGGTTTCTCGGGGTTTCATTTTTTGAGTTTAAGCATACCAAGGTCTGATGTTGTGTTGAGGGTGCTATAATCTGTGTTTACAAATGAATGTGATTATTATAAATTTCAAACATGTGGTCATACATGGTCAAATATCAAGTACTTCATTGAAATAAAATATTTTTAATCAAACTGAGAATTATTTTTATACTCAATCAATAAAATAAACTATTAATAGTCATAAAATATATTTATATGTAAAATTTGAAGTCTAATGTTATAAAATATAAATTATAAAATATTTTAATTGCTCAATAATATTTTTAAGTTTTCAATTAAGATTAACAAATTTAGAAATAAATACAATTTATAATATAATCTTTTATTTAAAAAGAAAAGGTAAAGTTGGTAAAAAAAAAAAGATTTGTGTTAAAAAAGCAAAATTTCAAATAAGATTATAATCTTATTATTGGCTTTATATTTAATTTCAACTTATTAAAGAGAGCAACTATTTTAATAAAAACATATATTAACAATTAAGATGATATATAAATAAGAAAAAAAAAAAATGCAACGTAGAAGAATAAACACACTCAATAATAGTAAAAATAAAAAGATAGTTGACTTTTTTTTTTATCCTTTATAAATAATAAGAAAGACAAATTGAAATAATGATAAATTTAATTAAATTTTTAGATTTATATACTTTTCTTAAATGAAAAATTTTTAATTAAATTTTTATTTCATAGATTTATGTCATTAATTTAATATTTTATTCCTTTTATAAAACTTCAAGTTTGTTAATTGTGTAGTAAACTGTGAATTATCATTTGCATAAAAAATAATTAAAAAATAACATCATTGGAGGACATATAAATTTAATACATTAAAATAAGCTATTAACATATAAAAGTAAAGAAAATTAAACTAAGGACTAATAAAAAAATAAATTTAAAGAATTAATTTATACAAATAAATATATAAATATAAAATTAAGCCATTAATGTATAAAAATGAAGAAAATTGAATTAAAACTAATAAAAAAATATAAAAATAAGAAAATTGAATTAAAATTAATAAAAATTTCATAAAAATAGCATATCGATATTTTGAATGAATAAGAGAAATTGACATTATGAAATAAATATGAATATGAAAAAAATAATAGTGTCATAAATATGTCTTGATAGTGAAATTATTTATCACAATCTTATTAAAATATGAATTCAAATATAATTAAAATTACAAATTTTATTTATATTAAGATTTTATGTAGGATATAAATAATAAAATATGTTAAATCAATCAATTTAATAATAAAAAGGTGATTTTTATCTTTTGCATTCAAATTATGTTTTTAAATGAGTAATTCAAAATTATTACCACTTAAGATTAAGAGACTTATATATATATTATATATTAATTTTTTTAGCTAAATGTTAAAAATATTAAGCATTAAAAGTTTTAATTTTAAGTACTGAAAGGATTATTAAACTTATTTTTTTAAAAAACTAACCCTTTATATGATGGAACCCATATATAGAACAACAAAAATAATTAATTTATTATTAATATTAAAGCATTGGATTTTCTTGTCTAACCTCGGATGATACTAATAGGGCAATATCCCAGCTTTTCTTAAACGTGGGAGTGCCACCTTATCTTCAATTTCCATTGTTTTAGGAGGTATAGATGTGATTTAATAAGAAAAAAAAAATTAATATGACATAATGGTGAGAAAATTATATAATATTTAAATAATTTTTTTTTTTAAATATGAAAAATAAAGGTTAATTTCTAATTTAATTAAGATTAACAAGTAATCACGGGTTAGAGTTTCACAACCCATAAATTTTGTGTCAGTGCCTAAATTTTCCATGAATCTAAGTCAATCTAACTCCTATAAAGGGACATCTATATACCTTGGGACTTGATCAAACCTTAAGCTAATTGAATATCACATATCGCATAATTTATCTTATATAGGAACCTCTAGGCATGAAAATAAACGCACTATGAGCATTTCGTCCTCATAGTATTCATAGAGCTCATTTCTCTATGGAGATTCCACATTTATCTTTTTAATATATGAAACTCGCCTCCTAACTTTTATTGCGGTAGCTTGCTTCATTATAAGTAACTAGGAATAATTTCTTCTTCCAAGAGTGAAGGTAAGGAGCAAGGCTAGAAAAGATACTTTTATCTTGAGAGAAAAGGTGTCAATGATCTTCATTCGAATAGTATGAACATTTGAATAGTCATCGGGATAGGTTAAAAGTGAGTTAAATATCAATGTCCTCCACAACTATTTTGGAAGTAAGCAGAAGCTGCAAAGTGTTAGAGGCAAGTTGTCTTAGGGAAAAACCATATCCCTAAAGAATTGATACACAAGAAGGGTGGAAAGGAAGTCTAAGGCCTGACTTAAAATGATTTTCATAAAGCATAAGGGAGTATAGAGAAAGAGAGTTGTTCATCCTTATGGCCATGTACGGCTATAGAACCTAATTTTAGCATACTTGAGTCCAAGTCAAAGTCCAATAATGAGACATCAGATATTGAGATATAAATTGAAGTTTCTTACTGGAGGATTATTAATTTAAGAAAATAAATTTTAATTTAAGCATATTTTTCATAAAAAAATGAACCACTGAAATTGTCAAGGCTTATGCCTATAGATTGAGGACTCTAGTTTGGGTTTAAAAAGGTTTGGATCAAGATCGAAAGACCAAATCGAGGTTAGGGCAAATGAGCTTCAGAAAGAGGTATTGAGCCTACATGGACTTAGGCCGCAAAGATTGAAGCAGAGCTTCAAGGCTCTACATTAGGGCCTTATGGCTTGGCTAGGGTCTCATATCATGGCCATCTCTTGATTTCTTGATTTTTAAAGCTCACAATTCGCGATTCTCGTGATGTTTTAATAAGAAGATTTAATTGTGATGGTTATATAATGTATATTGAATGGATAATGAACCATGTTGTATAAAGAGTCCAATTGGGTTTATTTGCAGTATTGCTACTATTTGTTTTCACTCAAACATGAACACATACTCATTTGGAATTAAGTTTTTTTTTTTTGTAAATTTACATGCATATTTTTAGAGTTGTTTTAGTCATGATAAGTGTTGAAGACCTTGAAATTAATGTATATTGAGTTAAAATAGCCAAAAGACCATAAAATAATTTCGCAGACACAAGGGTCTCATGACCTTAGAATAGAGTCTTGATCACTATAATTATATAACTTTAGCAAGTGCACTAGTGATCAAGTAGTATAAAAATATTATTCCCATAGAAATTTAATAAAATAAATAATAAAGGCTTAATTAATCTAAAATTATTTGAAAACTTGAATTAAATTGGAACTTAAACAATTAAAGCTAAAAATCTGAAATAAGAACAAATAAAGATTAATTAACCAATTAAACAAGTAATATAAATTTAAGATAGTTAAGATTATTGGTCCACCTAATCAATTCAATATATATTAATATATTAAATATAACCAAGATAAATCATTATTTTCATAAGCTGAAATTTTTCCAAATTTATTCAATACTCTTTCTTAAGATATATTAAACTTACTTCTATTAAGTGACCCTTAGAACTCTACAATAGAGTTCTCGAGATAGGAATGTATTAAGTTCAATAAAAAACTTGTATTAAATAATAGATGAATCATGTATATATATATCTCTATATACCATTCAATTCACATCATAAATTATATAGTTAATCATATAAAATCATTTCTCAATTCATTCATATGAATCAAATCAATGAAGAGGTGATCAAGCTCCTAATAAAACTAAGTACAATAATCCACAATCAATATGAAATTAAGATTGTTTTGATTAAATAAAATAATTTCAATACATTATTTGAATTAGGCTTTTTATAGTCTTAGCTAAAAAGAGTTTAGTTCATGATTAAATCAATAGAAATTAAAAAAAAATAGAAAGGACTCATGATTGAAAACTTTGAAGAGTGAATTTCTTCTTGATCTTATATGGTTTCTCCTTTCCAAGTCTCCTTCAAGTGACTAATCTATTCTTTCATTTCTCTATCATTTTTCGCTCTTTAAAAACCTAAATCTGCTTTGCTATTTTTAATGTTATCAGTCCGCCATATGTCTATGCCTCTTAATATGCTCATCTCTTTATTCAAATTCTAGACAGAATCAACACACCACATGCACTGCAAACATGGGCATGCCTTCTCCTGAATAGCAATTCCTCTTATTTTACTTTCAAATGCTTCCTCAAAAGATATGCTATAGAATAAATCAAAATCAACAAATAAAAACTAATAAAGCATAAAAAGAAATATTAAAACCAAAATAATTTGATAAAGCTAAGCTATATAACATTGTGAACATATAATTTTGCACCTCATTGCGTATACCTAGACTTTTGCAAGTTTTGAAGTATGTACCAGACCATTAGCGGAGCAATAAGGATTGTTGAACCTTCGGGGCACCCTCAGGTTATAGCCGGACTTATATCAGATTGAATAGAACCCACCATGGATTCAAAAGATGGAATAATAGATGAAAAATAGAAGTGCAAAATGGGCACCTGTGGGTAGGCCAAGCGGCGCCGCCAACCTTTCTTGGTGCATTTGTCAAGCTATAGTGCGACAATGCAAGCCTGGTCGAAGGCAACTGCCTCCATGCGCCCACGCGATGCACAGTAGAAGGCCACGCACCATCGTGTGTGTCTAGTGGATCTTCCAGCCCTCCGTGCAGCACTATAGCGGATCCTCCAAGCTTGCTCCGTGGCACCAATACTATTCATCAAATTTTTGACCAAAATGTCCTTGGGTAACTATAAATACACCCTCCCCCTTCATTTTTCCACAAACCTTGACTTGCTAAGTTGAACTTTCCTTATCAAGCTCTCCCTTCTCCCTCTAATTAATATTTTCTTATATAAGTGGTTCAACTCTCTTTGAGTGCAAACCGATTTCTCTAATTCTCCATGAATTAGAGGAATAGAAGACCAACTTAGCCAATAGAGCCCTAAATTAATTCTCATTGAATTAATTTAGCATGTTGGCCACCATACCTAACTTAACCTCTACAAACTAAAAAGTGAAACTCCGGTCCGGAAAAGCCCTCCGACCACTGTCTCCTCGCAAAATTTAAAGGAAAGTATAATCAGACTTTCAAAATCAGACTTATTAGCTTAAACTAGACCCTTAATCATATCAAAAACAAACTTTTATACTGAGATTAGACCTAAAAACCTTCACAAAAAGGGCAAACTACTTGGATTTTGATTCCCATTTAAAGAGATATGTAGGCATGCTTTTAATCAAGCATTAAATTCAAAAACCCTAAAAAATCAATTTTTCCCTTTTAATACTTTGAATCCATTTAATTTGGAGAATTTGTGATAGTTATAGAACCCATAAGGGTTATAGTCGATACCTCTCATTTAATTGAATTAAGGAATATGTGATTAACTTAGAACCTATAAGGACTAGTCTTAATATCCTAATATTTTTTTTGTTATGTAATAATTTAAATTCATGACTGCTTTTGGATGTGGACACCGAATTTTCACACCTCTGGACTTCAAACGAATTTATATCGGCTTAACTGAGCCCCTAGAAGCTTGAAAAATGAAAAATATAGACAAACAAAAATAACTGGAATACCCTTCAAAAACTCTATAAATAGAGCCTCACCCCTCATTTGCAAAACACACCAAGCTATTAAGTTGAACTTTCCTTAAGAAGCTCTCTTTTCTCTCCCTCTAATACAAGTCTTTCAAGGTTTTGCCTGCCTTATGTCTAAACCCGCCCTTTCAATGTCTTCCTTAAGCGTTGAAGAGTTTGATGATTTGAAGATGGCCAATAGTGCCCTAAATCAATCTTTCTTAAATTAATTTAGCGAAGATTAAGTAGTCAAACCGCCTTCGAGCAGCCCAAAAATTGTAAAGACGAAACTCTAGTCCGGCAAGGAACTTAGACCACCCCGATTTGCCAGTCTCCACAGAAGGTATAAAGTATATTTTCCCAGGATTAGAACTTTTATCAAACTAAATCAAAGCCCAAACAGCCCTTGGCATCCAAACCCTTTGCAAGAAGGGCAGACTACGTGAATTTTGATTCCCATTCAAATGGGATATGTAGGTATGCTCTTCAATCAAGCATCAAATCCAAAACCCCAAAATCTTTTTTTAAATTTATTGCTTTTAATTCATTTATTTTGAGGAATTTATGAGTAACCTAGGACCCATAAGGGTTAGAGTTAATATCTTCAAATTTTACTGTTGTAATTGTTTAATTTCTTTGTCGCTTTCTGATTTATTTACTGCTTTAACATTTGTATAATTACCATTTATATTAAACTGCTCATGAAATCATCATTTTAAGTTAGAGTCCATTTTAAGCCAAGTTAGAATTTCTTAATAAAAAACCTAGTCCCCAAACTTATATTCATTCGAAGGTCTGGTGATTTTATACATTGTGCAAAACTAGATTGGAGTCATTTTTGGATTTTTCCATATATTTTCACAACAAAAATAAAATTAAGGTGGCGACTCCCTGAAATTTATTTTCAAACCATACTTGAACTTGATGCAGATTTCAAAATAAAAGTGAAACAAAACCTTTCAGTAAAATGAGAAACATAACCTCCAGGCTGGCCAAACATTTCAGCGATGTGAGATCGAAGCCCCTTTAAAAGAGAGGGGCGACTGCTGGACCTTTGCGAAAATACCGAGCAATGCTTCATAGGTACATGATTTATTTACTGCTTTTCATTATATAATTGCCATGCTATTAACTATTCATAAAAAAATACATTTTCATGTTGGAATTAATCAAAAGCCAAGTTCAAAGTTTCTAAACTAAAACCTAGTCTCCGAATCCAAACTCGATTTGAAAGTCTAATGCATTTTATCCTTGGGATTTGATTGCAGTCAATTTTGGGTTTCTACCTTATATTTTTCCAATAAAAAAAATTAAGGTGGTGACTCTTTGAAATTTTTCAAAAAATAAAAATGACAAACAAACAATCATTCACCACCATCTTTCAAAACAGAAAAGCGGCAGTCACTTTTGTGTAGGACTAAGCCCACAAATGAGTGTTATGATTCCTTGAGCGGACCAGAGCGACACTTGAGTGAGGCACTACTAATAGGTTTGAAAAACATTTTTCAAAGAAACTTCAAACTTGCCTTTCAATTTAATTCCAACTTTACATTGCATGCTTCTTTACATGGACTCTTTATATGCTACCAGGTATGAATTTCAACCTTTGGATCTCGAGTAACATTGATCTGACAACTCTGTTTGTGTATATTGGAAGACAACGAAAGTATCCAACCCACGACGAATCCTTAATTGTTTTAAGATGTAACGAGCAGTAGTATTGTCAGACCCACGCGAGACTCTTTGTTTTGTGTGTGGCTAGGTATATAACTACTCTAGCGTGACATGACCCTTTATCCAAGCCACCTTAACCTTCATGTAGTTGAAGCTTATAACTTGACCCCATGGCCCATAAACTGTAACAAATCATATGTTATATTCATGAAACAAAATTTTCAATGCATTCATACATGCATGTCATATCCATGCATAGACCATGCACCCATAGATTTGTGGACCAAGAATTGAAGAGTCAGTAGTCAAACCATAAATAGTCTCCAAGTTGAGAAAGCAAAATAGTATAGTGAACCTAACCCACTTAAACAAAAACTGTGTATCCAACCAAACAATGAACCTGACCCACTTAATAAAAAATTGAGCATTCGACCAAACAGTGAACCTGACCCACTTATCAGAAAATCGATCCATTAGCCAAATAATGCACTTGAACCACTAATAAAAAAATCGTATATCCGACCAAACAGACACTGTACAATACCTTTTATAGTGAATTTGACCCACCAAACTAAAAATCATACATATCAGACCTGTATCCTTTTTACAATGAATTCGACCTACTATTGTGCACATCAAACCTGCACCTTTTATACTGAATTCGATCCATCGACCTGGAGGAATTTTTCTTTGAAAGTTGTGCATATTAAACCCTCACCTTTCACAGAGAATCCAACCCACCAACCTAAAGAAATTTTTTCCTCAAGAATCGTGCATATTAGACTTGTACCAAAAATCATGCATATCAGACTTGCACCATTTACAGGAATCTGACCGCTTGTGTTCTTTTGTGAAAGGTAGGCCAACCCGACCAATCCGGATGTTGCATTGCTCAACACCCTCCTTTAGAAATAGGAGTAAAATTTTCAAGCTATCCTCAATTCTATCTTGAATACTCAACAAATCCATTTTGACAAAGCATTGGCTGCTCAACAGACTTGCTTTAATAAAGCCATAGCCACTTAATAGACTAGCTTCAATAAAGCCATAGTCGCTCAACAAACTAGTTTTCACAATGCAATAAACTATGTGACCAATGCCCTAAATTCCCAAACATCATGCTATCATTGATGATGTGAGGAGAATGATGAACCTGAATCAAGCCAACCCCATTTACTCGAGCTCTTCAAATATAATTGGTACTAATATAGGCAACATCAATATGTTGTTAAACATAAACACCATCCCTTCCTTTACCTTGAATCCTTTTCAAAATAGGGAAATTCTTACCCACACACCAATGGAAAAGTCCTCAAAGCACAACACCATTATGCTTGAGCAAAATAACATATTGGAGAAAATATGCAAATAGAATAACAACTCAACTTTCGAGGTTGTCACCTATGATGTATAAAAGGGTAAGGGGCTAGTTACCATTATTAACCGTCTACCCTTAAAATTGGAAAAGATAAAATTTATTGATTTGGGTGTGCCCTTGAGCTCGATTTATAAGAAAGAATTAAAAGCCAAACTAGTCATACCTTTAGAACTAAAGCTACCTCCAAACCCTGTGCTTAGGAGTTAAAACATGAATGTGTACTGTGAATACCACCAAAGCTGTGGACATAAAATTGACATATGCAAAAACTTGAGGCATATAATCCATGACCTTATTGACAATGGAGACATCCTACCCCCTACCCAACCAGAATCCAACATCCCCCCTGATCTTTGGACTATTCTCGAATCCCACAGATCTAAAAATACATTCTCAGTTTAGAGGGTTGCAAGCCAGTTGGATCAAGATTAGGAAGAAAACATGGAAGACTACTCTCTTTGAGCAGGCCTCCATAATAGGAAGTGGAGTAGAAATAGACCCTACAAAGGTGATGTAACCATCTTTGGTTCAACCATATGATTGGCACTCTTAAAAGAATCCTAACCCTGATGTCAAGCCTCCTTCCAAATTCAAGTTCCAAGTTGAGTCAGAATCCGAAAATGAGTCTAAGTCTAAGTCATTTGAGTCTTTTTCTTTTTCTTTTTAATTTAGAGTTGAGTTGGAATCCAATCTTGAGTCAGAGTCAGAGTCAATTATGTCCTATTCATCTTTTGAGTCATGGTATGTCCTTTAACTATGATATAACTAGTAATGATGAGACTTTTTATCCATAATGAAGAATTTGATCTTTTATGTTAAATGCTTGTGTTTTCATAAAAATGATCTGAATGAGATATCATAAAAAATAGGTGAGAAAATTATATAAAAAGAAGAAGAAAGGAAAGAATCAATTAACCTTGGCATATAAGACAAATAAAAAATATAATGTACTTTGATAAAATAACTTTGTGCATAGTAATTAAAGAATTCATGACATGATAAGCATTAATCCAAGCATAACAATTTATATAATTTTGACTTATGAATAGGCAAAGCCTGTCAGGCAGAAATTGAGAAGACTTAAAGCATAATGGTCTTTGAAGG
Source organism: Aleurites moluccanus (assembly GCA_948193065.1). Lineage (NCBI taxonomy): Eukaryota > Viridiplantae > Streptophyta > Magnoliopsida > Malpighiales > Euphorbiaceae > Aleurites > Aleurites moluccanus. The sequence continues at coordinate 12,533 of CANXYC010130045.1, forward strand.
TCAAAGAGGAAGTAGCAAAGCTTTTGGACAATAAATTTATCGAGACTGTTACATGCCCATCATGGTTGGCTTATATAGTAATGGTCCTCAAGAAAGATGGAAATGCTAGATTATGTGTGGACTATAAGGATCTGAACAAAGTTTATCCCAAGGATGACTATCTTTTTACATCGACTTATTAGTTGATCGTATGACAAGATCTAAAGAAGTCTATTTAACTAACTTATATGTGGTTACAGTAAGATTCAAGTCAACCCATTTGACAGGGAAAAAACATCCTTTATGATTGAATGGGGGTAGTTACTATTATAGGGTTATGCTTTTTGGGTTAAAGAATGATGGGGCAATCAAGTTAGAACGAAAAACCTTAAGGTAATTAGCTGGTAACTTCATTCAAAATGGGGATGTACTCTAAAACAGGATTTAAACCAATGTCCATCTAAGGTGTGTAACAAAGGATAACGCTCAACAAATTATGGATTGGGTACACAGAGGTGAAGAGGGTCACACTTTCAGAAAAAAGTTGTAAGCTAGCTAAAAAGAGAAAAGATCCAGCATCATCGATCTACCATATCTTATATATTTATACTCCAATATCGATACATACATGTTCATACACTAACTATACCTTACAAAACTCATGGAGCTGCTAGGATATGCACATACAAAATAATACAGTGTTCAATATAATTACACTGCTAAATCA